>VMBQ01002627.1:5236-29669 GCA_007657795.1 Dreissena rostriformis
AATTGATGTGTTAAACATGATGAAAGTTCCTTAAAGCACGATCGGGTGAGCACTGAGGCGCAAAAGTCGGGTGTCCGTACTTTTTTTTACTTTTTTTACCCGAAAATTCACGTTTTCCCTTAAAAAAAGTAGAAAACACATCCATTATTATATAAATCATATGTTTTCCCGCTAAAAGTAATCCAATCAATAAAATAACACATCTTAATAGTGATTTTCTATAAATATTGGCCCCGAAGACTCGGTATATGCGCTTTTTTAAGGTTATAATACACTAATTCCATTTCCCATAGGGTCCCATTATAAAACCGCCAACTTACAAAGCATTTTTCTTATATTTCCTATATATCAAATTTTGCAAGACCGGTATCATTTTAAAGATAAATCTGTCCTCTTTCAATAAATGCACTCAAAAATATATGGTCTCGCAACTTCTAAGAAAGTAAAATTCGCTCAAAGGCAAGCACCCTCGGAAAACAGAGTTTCGGAATTCAAATTTCGACAAAAGCCCCGTACTTCAATAAAAGCACCCCAAACGTTCATCTTTCAACGTAATCCCCAATGAAATGCACCAAAATGTTGCAGACACACATAGGATGCAGGAAATAATTGTAAAAGGCACGGGTGCGATCGCTAAATTGCTTTTAAACAAGAAGAGAAAAGGAACTCTTTAGAAATAGGCACTACTTTGGACCACGGAGGGATACAAAATGATTTAGTGTAGTGTAACCTTATGGACACACCGCTGATTAGCGCGTGCGCGTTTTATCTGGTCGTTGGCCGAATGCACACAACATTCGGATCAGAGCTTGCGAGCGCTTGAGAAATTTTCAAGCGTCGCGGCGACATTATCGGAAAAACAAGCGCCGCGGGGAGATTGATTTTGAACTCCAAGCACCGCGCACCCGCTGTGCTAAAACCGCCTGGGGAAATGCCTTAATATTCGAGTCTCGTTGTTATATTTTATATAGAGCCGTTTTTTTGTAATGGCCTAGCTGCGTATTGCCAAGCGGGCGGTAATTGCATGTTAAAGGACACATCTATCCTTTAGTATCAATTGATTTGCTATATCGTCATTTACATAACGCGATCCTTAATTGTGGATTTCATTGTTAGTGTCACAGTGGTTTATCAGCACCGCGGAGAGCTTCAAATTGGTCTCGGAGAGAGGCGTAATTTAAAATTAAATGTGAACATAATGATATATAATTAACTTAATAGGCAGTAATACCCTGTAGTGAAGGACATATTAAATCGGTTTATAATTACATATCAAATACGTTCATTTACGTACGGGCTTCAAATATCGTGGTATTCAATATGAAGAGTACTAGTTGTGTAATACTAAACCTGGTCGCGATATAATATTGATGACAGAGTCTCAAATACAAAGAATAACGATAACATTTTCATTAAAGCTCTACAAACGTATACAAGAACAGAAATGGTTCAGTCTAAATTAAAAAGCACAGTATTGATCTGTATTAAATAATCGCTTAAACGTGTGCCGTATTCATTTTCAATGGTAAGATCTCAATTACGTGTCGGTGAAATTTAAATAGTTGCTTGCAAGGAGAACGTGAAGTATAACTAATCATTTCCGTATCTCAATTATAGAAATGCATACCATAAACTATGGCAATTAAAGAATAATATACGACTCAGTATGTTCAAAGCTTAATATAAAATTAAATTTGTCTACGTTATTTTAAGGTATCTCATGAATTGTGTATACGTACCATTATACAATTTTACAATTGGCAGTTATTACACATACATTGGATTAAAATATAAATTGTTTATCAAACGTTTTACAATTATAATTGTACTAAATCGTATAAACCACTATGCACGTCCAATATATATCGGAATTAAAAACGTTTCACATTAATAATTGGTATAAATACATACTATTCTAACTTATGCAAATTATAATACTAAACTAGTGCTTAGTTACGTACCTGCGGTCATTAAATTGGATAAGGTGTGTACCGATGAAAGTCTTGATGAAGAAAGGTCTGTAGAACACACACTTTATTTTGTTCGATATTAACTGTTTACATTTAACACTTCAAGTCATATAAACAGTTACATGTTTACAGCTTAACGACTTAAGACACTCGCTAAACAAGATTTGTAATGCAAGTTTGAAAATATCAGTTTGTAGGCCAAAATACCAATGCGCACATTGATAGTTGAGACTAGACTGTTAATTCGCAAAAAGAAAGATTATATTGACACTGGTCATAGTCGACACGTGATATAAATACGTTATCTGATTGGTCGCTTGATAAGACATGTAATTCTGACCATATTTGGAGATAAGTTTTATAGGTTGAAGTATAAAAATAGATTTCTAAATAACATGCTATCCATGAAAGCAGTTAACAAATTTGAATTGTATTGATATTAATCATAAGCATGCATTTGTATACGGATACCGATGTGTAATTCAATTGTATTGGTTAACTAATGGTAAATAGCAATTAACAATGTTATTGTTAAGTTCGAGACTCTAATGTTCATATTCGAGGAGAACGAAGGATATGGTGGTTTGTACGTTTATTAAAGGGACTTGTTCACAGTTTATCAAAATGAGAATTTTTCAACTTTTTCTCCCAGATCCAAGAAATAAATGTTACTGCGAGACAACACTAATAACGCAGACATATACTGAAGAAAACACTTTCGTTTACGAAAAATTATCGTTAGAAATTGATAAAATTATAAAGCGTTTCAGACGCGAAACGATTAAATAAAATCGATTTCTTTTGTTATCGTTATGTTTTGTAACATCACGTTGATGGTTATACAAAGTATAACATAAATGGTAACTCATATGAAGACGGATGGTCAGGTCCGCACATAATGTAGTCGTAAGACTCAACGACGACCCGAACATAAACTCTGAATTACACGCACACACACGTGAAGACGGATGGCTGAGTGTTTTTTTTATTCAATATAAAACATATAATGTAAACATGTGCATTAGCAAGAACAAAGTAATATCATGCAGCAATAATATTGTCAAACATATTATGCAAGATATGCTAGTATTTATATATTTTTTTGACCATGTGTTTTTATTTAGATTAAAAAATTGTTGGTTTGTGGGTTTTTTGCTTTTTTGCTTTTTTGTTTGTGATTGATGTTTTTTTTAATATATACTAATTTAAAATTATAAATGAGTTGCATAAAGTTGGAGAAGATAAAACAACTGGACTAGATTATGATAGTTTAATGCGTTTCCATTGTTGTTCAAATATATGAAGTGTATCGTTGTTGAGGGCTATTTCTTTTTCATTTTGGATCTTTAGTTTTAAATAATTTAGAAAACAGTTCAAAGTAGGTGTTTGTTTTTGGTATTTCATGCTGAATATGAAATATTTCATTAATATAATAATGTAGTTCACAGTACTGAGTGGTTTTGGCGCTTGGCTTTTACTCCATGGGTCAGTGGTTCGATCCCTGGTGTGGTTAACTTGTTTCTATTTTTTTCTTATTTGTTTTACTTGTATTCTTGTTTTTATATTTGAGCTCTTTAGTTCTGATGTTTATATTTATCAATTTAAAGCAATTAGTGACAAACTTCAAAACATGCCAAAATCTGTGAACATAATTGTTGCTTAAAAAAGGGACGCTCACGTCGAAAATATCGAAACCAAAATTTGGATGTGCGCAAGTTCACATGCTGGTCAATATTTTTGCAAAGTTTCAACTTTCTTGTACAAACACAATTTGAATTGCGCGCGACACAAAAGTGGGACGGACGGAAAGACGGAAGAAAGGTAAAACGGAAGAGCAGTTATATGGATGGACTCACGGAAATATGCCCTCCCCCTCAAACAGTGTGGTAAAGTATGGGCATAACTTGTTGTTTCGAATGATAATACTCTGAATTGAAAACACTTTTGGTATTGTGATCGTCTGTTTCCTATGACTCTTTACGTCACAGTAATTATATCATTCTGGTTTGACGCGGGTTTTGTTATAAGTTTATTAATGGTGGATGATTTTGGCCAATTGAAGTGATTGTATGAACCTCTATCAAATTGCAACTATAACGATGATGGTCTTTGTTGCGTCGTTGCGAATTTTACAATTATTTTTGTCTTCATTTTCATATTGAACTAAAACTTCGTATACATTAACAATAACTTGCGGTCATGTTTTGAACGAATTCAAAAAAGTAGTGGTTCAATCGGAAATGTAGTTGTAAAACGTTGCCAAGAATTTCTTGCAACGATGCTTATTATTGAAAAAAGTGTTAAATGTCAAGCTGATAAATGAATACAGTGCAGTTGCAATAATTTTAGTAAACAGTCACTGACACCACTTACACTGATTGATTAATACCATAACAAACGAAACGCGCACACATTCAAAGAAATTGTGAAACTATGCAACTGCCGGTGATAAGTTGAAAATCTTTAACAATAACAAAAAAGTAACGCACTTAAAGAATACACTTCCACGGTGCCTGACTTAACTGTAAAAAGCACATAGGAAAACATAATCATATGCATGCTTCTTACAAAGATGTTATAATGTCAAATGCCGAAAAAGTCATCAGGTTGTCTTCGTGTAATTCATTGTACAGCCACATTGGCATATTTATATTGCCTGAATATTTCAGGCGAGGCTCCTTGCTCCTCATGCCATAACGTGTCTACGAAGCTGGTTATGATGGTCGGGATTAAACAGCAAGGGCGATATCCTATGTGGAATAAGAGCTTCTGATCTAAAAAAAAAACTGGTTATTATCGCGATAAAGAGCAGCAAATAGTCAGTGGTTTTAACACATATCCTGTCCGCATTTGAATATGTTAAAAGTATGTATATATTATTTACACTCCACACAGTTATAGAGAATAATAGGTTGGTGACGTCGATGAAGAATGGATATCTGGCAAGGCGGAGGAATTTATCGGGTGAGCCGAAGGCAAACCCGATAAGATCCTGCGACGAGCCAGATAACCATTCTCCATCCACGTCACCAACCTATTTTTCTTTTTATCATGCCACATTTACAACATTTTGAATTATACCTTTAACACATTTTATCAAAGACGAATGATTTATTGACATAACAAAATAATTATTCTGGTCTTGCCTCCTACATGTACGCAACATTCCTAACGACCGAATTACTACCGATTGTGTCACGTAAAAATTAGTTCCAAATTAAACCGTTACTTTTAATACTTTCCTATTGAAAATATGAGAAAAAAATTAAAACGAATCGACAATGTGATATTTTTATTGTTAGAATTTGAAAAAAAAATATGCAACAGCACAAACTCAATTTTATTTGAACATTCAATTGAACAAAATAGTGTGCACATTCAGTGTAAGTCAACGGATATAAATTAAATTGAGCCGCAAATTAAAAAAATAATCGGAAATAATTATAATTACACGTAGCACATTATTTGGATAATTAAAATATCGATTGCAGCTGAAACTGTGCTGTAGAATAGATTGATGCCATTATTTAAGCTTTGACAGGAGTCATAAAAAAAACAAAATTTAGTATAAACGACTCGCTTACCTCAATGGCAACTTTAATCCATTTGCTTATAACAATAGAGTTACAACGATATACACTTTCAGTGTTATGCATGACAAACACACAATCCGAAATACGTTTTGGATTCGTTCGATGCTTTAAACATTTTTTTTCTGTTAAAAAACCACCACGTCCATATTATTTTCCCAAAATGTTTCGTCGCCGAAATGACGTCACGCGAGATACGTCGTAAATTGCGTAATGAAGCGATGAAAATAAAATACGGAAAGCTGGTTCGGTTATATATTTTTAAAGAAATAATTGACGACTAAGAAAATTGATGGGAAAAATCGAATACTAGGTCGTTGCCGAATAAAGCGAAGTTCTATTTGTGATTTTGCGTACTATGTTTGAAGATTAATACAATACTATTCACGGGAGACATATTGCTCGTAACCTAGTATGAACTCATGTCCATGGGCAATCTCGTGTTGTCATACTGGAGGCAGCAAAGCAAATCAGTCGAGAGCAAGTCTTGAACAGTGGTCAAGATGTATAATGGTGGCAAGTCCGGACGATGAAAGTTCAATCTAGGTCAGTGGTCAGTAAAGTAAGGTTATTGACCCTGTCTTATAGTATAGTCATATTTTATATAGAACATTATGTTTTGTAGAGATGTCCAATCAACATATAATGACGACATAGATCTATGTTTCCAAAAGGTTTGGTAATATTTGAGGATAACAACTTTATATATGCTTAAAGCATTTATCAATTTGTGACATTAACATTTTTTTAATTTTGTTTTTTTCTGTCAACAAGATATAGTCAAAATACGTTATAAACACATCCTTATAACGAGATTCTAAGAATAGAGTTGCCGGTCCCGTCCGATTTACCGGTAAACATTCAACTGAAAAAAAGATGCGACTGATCTAAATCGCGATACAACGAAATATACGATTTAATGAATGTGTGTTTTCAGTCCGTTCTTAATTTTACCAATTTAAATTATCACGATTTTACGACTATGTTTGCAGTCGGTACTGTTCAAATCCTCTATACGAACAAAACCGAACAATAAAATGTTTTATTATCTCAGGGATAACACGATACAACAAGGGGAACATCCATAGTACAGAAAAAGTTATACAAACTGTGTGAATCACTCTTACAGTAAAAAATATTGTTTTAGATAAGTTAAGTTTACAGTTTATATGCAGATTAACATCGGTTCATAAAAATAACAGTTGTGCTTATATAATAATAAAACTAGTTCATCATCATCATCATCATCATCATCATCCTCATCATCATCCTCATCATCCATCTCCTCTTCCTCATCATCATCAGCAGCAGCAGCAGCAGCATCAGCAGCAGCAGCATCATAATCATCATAATCATCATCATCATCATAAGCATCATCATCATCATCATCAGCAGCAGCAGCAGCAACAGCAGCATCAGCAGCAGCGGCAGCATCATTATCATCAGCAGCATCGTCATCAGCATCATCATCATTATCATCATCAGCATCATCATTATCGTCGTCGTCGTCGTCGTCATCGTCATCATCATCATCATCATCATCATCATCAATATCATCATCATCATCAATATCATCATCATCATCAATATCTTCCTCATCCTCATCATCATCCTTATCCTTATCCTCATCCTCCTCCTCATCATCATTATCATCATCATCATCATCATAATCATAATCATCATCACCAACATCATCATCATGATTATCATCATCATCATCATCATCATCATCCTTACCTTTATGATCATTGTGGTCACGATGATTATCAAAATTAACAACTGTATCGTCATCATTTCATCATCATAGCCCCCCCCCCCTCTTCGAAGAATATGGGATATTTTGCTCTGGACCTGTCCGTTGGTCGGTCGGTTGGGTTGATATTCGGAAGGTAGGTAGGTCGATCAATCGACCTTTTTCCGAGTGATATCTAAAGAACGCAGTGTCTTACATATAAGCACATAGGTATGATGGTCACTTAGGATAAACAAAAGAGGCGTATGACTGTTAAGGTCAACAGGTCAAACGTTAAGGTTCCAGGAGGTTGTCACAGTAAACTCGTCTAAGTACGATATCTTAAGAATTATTTGATATAAGATCATACGCATTGATATAGCTATTACTTTGGAGAAAAGGAAAACGTCAAGAGACTTTAAGATCACCAGGTAACAAGTTCAATTTTACAGGATAATGTAAACGGAAATTTAAGAACGCTTTGATCATCGATCATGCAAATTGGTATACTGGTTACATGGCTTGGGGGGGAGAGAAAGACGCAATTTGATGTTGAGATCCCAAGATAAAGGTTCAGGGACTCAAAACTTGTATCAAACATTATGGTTTATTCATAAAAATGTATCTATCCACTGTTTTAACCTTATATGATCTAAATTGGTATAAAGGTTTCATGCCAGGAAAAAATAATATTTGATAGGTCAAGAGGTCAAATATCGAGATTATTAGAGTGTATAACATTAAAATCGGTTCTGCACGATTTATTTGGAATGCTTTAACCTACAATCATGAGGTTACTGCTCTTGGGTGGAGGAGGCATTCCTTAGTATATTCGTTTACTTTCGTTTCCGCAACATCATGGTAATCATTTTACAAATCAACATAATGTTCATAAGCATCCATCATAATCAACATTTTGTGTCGTATTTAACGCTATCACAATCACGCGTATCATGCTCAAACTGACTTGAACATAATTTAAAACTAAACGACAACACAGCTGCTCAACTGTTATTTTATTTCCTTTCCAAAAATTACCATAGATATCGTCATTACCATTATAATGTAATCAATTTAATTTTGGTTTACTATCCAAACAATCACCAACACTCTAAAACCACAATGAAACCAGTCACATCATCAGCATTGTGTTCTGAATTATTATCAACATCAGAATCGTATTCTTCATATTTTTTTTTATCATCAATATCACCCCTTTGAAGAGACTGTGGTATATTGCTTTGCAACTGTCCGTCGGTCGGTTGGTTTGTCAGTCGGTAGGTAAGTAGGTTGGTCCGTAGATATTTCGTTTCCGATCGATATCTGAAAACCTCATTGATTAAAAACCATACATACTGGTTTGATGGTTACTTTGGAGGACAGATGATGCCTTTCCATATTGAGGTCAACAGGCAAATGTCAAGGTTACACGTGATTGTAACAGTATATTTGTTCAGCACGATATCTCGAGAATGCTTTGACCTAAGATGATGTACATTCGTGTAGTGATAACATCTGAGAAAAGGACGACGGCGATATATTTTGAGGTTACCTGGTTATAGGTCAAGTTCACAGGGTCATGCAACATGAAATTTGTTTCAAAATATTTTGGAACGCTTTCCCGTACAACATGCGCATTACTATACTGGTTAAATGGGAATACATCAAGACACATACAGATTTTAAGGACACCAGGTAAAAGATGAACGGCTTATGAGCTTGTATCAATAAATTTGTGTCTTTGTGGTATCTATACACGTTTTTGTCTTTCGATAGTCTAATCGAAATTGATGGTACAATTGGAAAAAATAATAGCGTTATTATTTTTTAGTTCAAGTGGTCCATTATTAAGGCAATTAGGGTTCACAACAGGACATTCGTTTCCGAGAAATTTCTTGAGGATGCTTTGTCATATAATTAAGAAAATAACTGCAATTCGGCGGATGTAGAGGAGGCATACATGTTTTCCTCCGTCATTGACTCAAGCTCATTCATCTCCGCATAATCTTTATCATCATCTTAATAATACATGTAGTAACCAGCATTATTTCCATGATCATCATGATATTCATCATCATTGCCTGCACTATCATCATATAGTTTAAGCTCGTATTTCACTCAACATCAGTCATAATTATCATAATCATAATAATTAAAAACAAAATACAGAAAAGCAGATGCACTTACTCTATTTTATGGAATTGTATCATTACCATACAAACCGTAAGTAAGAAAAGTAACATATCTTATCATTCATTTAACAATGAACAAGGTGCAACTTTCTCTGAACAAGCAGAAAAGAAACCTTATTGAAGCATGTGGTCCTTTATTTAGGGCAAGGAGAAAATTGCAAACATATTGTGACTTAAACAACAAATGAATAATTATAATAAAAAAGAAGAACACAAACAACACAAACATACACACAATGCTTAAACTGGGGCCATGGGCTTTGAACGGTCTATGCAAAGCATAGGGGGTTTACACCCGTTTAAGTAGCCCAAATATCACACCTGGTCCATACATATTACCAAACACATGTAGGAATATATACAGCATTACGCAATGCATTACAAAAAACATAGATTGGCATTCAAGTCAAGAATACAAAATAAAATAGTGTAACATAATATTATAAACTAATTTTAGTTACTAGAAAATAATCTGAAAATGTATTAGAACTAAAATAGGCAACTTAGTGTGCTTGTTTCATCCTAGCAAGTTACTTTCAATAGACAACATTTTCAAGGCAATGTTATGTAAAACATAAAGGTCAAAATGACAAGCGCTGGAACAAGGAGAAAATTAACACATTGGACAATATGATGATTTGTTATACGGCACACAGTTAAATTTCTATGACCAAACAATTGTCTCAAGTGTTGGTTATTCTGCAATATTTATAGACGAAGCCATATGTTTTCAAAGTATTTGTGCAGAATGTTCGAAAAGTGTTATATAAATGGACTTTCTTAAACGCACACTAGAAACAATGTACCAGTCCTTTTTTTATTCAAGCAAAGGTAAGAAACAAGGCATGAATGTAATCAAACAATTTACTTTATGATTAACAAAAACTAAAAACTTCGTTATGTAAGTTAAACGATTATTTGTGCTTGCTAGCATGTAACTTGCTCTGAAGCAAAAATAATCAGGACGGCATATTGTTCTGTGATTTTATCAAATAATATGATGGTTTTATATTTACTATACATGAATACAAATGACGTCATTGTTTGTATGATCCATTCATTGAACTGAAAAACGCTGTGTCCGAATATATTCTTTACGAATTTACAAATAAAGCTTCGTTGTCGCTATAATTAAAATATTTCGATAGTATATTTGTTGTGGAATATATACCAAGAGCAATATTGTTTCTTAAAGGGACTTTTTCTCGATTTAGTAAATTGACAAAATTGAAGAATATTGTTTCAGATTCGCAAATGTTCGTTGTATGTATAATATTCGTGGAGAAACAGTAGTACTGAACACTTACCATGCTCTAAAATATCCACTATATTCATCTCTTGACGATTAAAAACCTGAAAATTATTACCGTTGCAACGCGAAACAATTGCATAATTTGGCGAGTGCTGTTGTTATCGTTATATATTGTGACATTACGAGGATTCTTATTTAAAGTATAAAATTCACCACTAACTTTATGAGCACGGATGGCCGAGTGGTCTAAGCGTTAGACTTTTACTCCAGGTGTCAGTTACTTTTTACATTTTTTGTTCTTTCTTTTATTTTATTCTTGTTTGTTTTTTTTTAACTGGAGCTTTTGAGCTCCAATGTTAACATTTATCAATTTAAAGCATTTAATAACAAACTTCAACACATGCAAAACTCTGTGAAAGTGTCCCTTTAATTCAATGTTTGACAATATAAAGAAGTGAAACTCCAGCTGCTGGAGTAGTATTGAAATCTTATTACAAACAAATAGTTGGTCCTTTATTTATGGCAAGTGACCGATTGCCGAAACAGTACAAAACAGCACAATACAGCACAATACAAAACAACATAAACACAAATAAGAATAAAGCTGGGGTCACCGCCTTGGAACGGTCAATGCAACGCATTGGGGGTTTAAACCTGGTTATAGAGCGCTCAACCTCACACTTGGCCCAGCAATATTCATAATACATTTAAGTGTAAATAAAATTTAACGTCATAGCATTGTAACTCAAATTAAACAATAATAAAAGGGAATTAAAAAGCATTCAATTTAATTACTATTTAATTACTCAATTGCATTGAAGATACAAGAGTAACAGAGTTACAACTTTTTGAAGAACGATCAAATAAAACTATTAACAAAACTCAAACTCAAGCATTTTATTTAAGTAAATGAAGGCCACCGGCCCAATAATACACGATATACACACACGATATACATTCACATAGTTGCCTTGAAAATACTTGTTACTAACTTACTAACCTTGTAACTAAATAGATAAACATATAAATACAAAATTATGAATTGATGTTGTTTAACAGATGGTATACAAAAGGTGTGACTTTATGTGTATTTGTATCATTAGTTGACCCCATTAATGAATCAAAATCGGATACTGAATTTCCACCATGGTACCAATTAACGAGATATTGGGTACGGATTTCTCTATACTTCAGACAATGGAACAATGCATGAAATTCAAAATCAATAACACGTATATTATTTTTATCAAGACAAAAATAGCACAGTCTGTCATCAAATTAATTGTTTGATTGTCTACCTATCTCATCATTGAATTTATGACATAAACAACTGCATCTATGCATGATATCCAAGCGAAATATATATTCGGCAATTTACAGAATGTGTTCAATATATTTGTGTGCAGATTTGTCATATAATAATCAGTTCTCACAGTCGCGTTGATAGATTGTGATCCAAGCCGGAATGATCAGAAATCGCATTGAAATACGATTGATGATGAGAGTATTCATATTTTGAATAAAATGTATATATGCTTCATTTTGAACGTGTTCAACATCTTCATTATCGTCATCGATACCACCACTGCCACGTACAGGCAAGACAGAATGTGCATGATCAGTCCACCACTGCTTGTTGATTCGTAAACAGTCATTGTATATGTCTCGTGTCTCAATGTATATGAATCGTGTCAATGTAAAATTCTTCAGCGTCTCCAGTTCCTGTAAGATGGCCACGTATTCCTCCACTGGGATTAGTTTGAAACGTAAAAAGTTTAAAATAGCCCTTTCGTTGTAAGAAGCACATCCAAATTCAAGCTTTACTTCAACTCTCGTTATAAATGCAGATAGAGTGTCAACAAGTTTGCGTAATTTTGATGGATGCAATGCTTCATAATAAATATTTAAATACTTCAATGATTTAGGAAGCTGTAAGTCGATATATGTACGCAAATATATCGTAAGTGTTTCCAACTGTTTGAGCGATAATAGTGACTGCGACAAAGACAAAGTCCAACCATTTAGAGTTAGACTCTTTATATTCGGACCATTAAGAGCCTCCCATAGAACGGGACTGTCATTGACTTCCATACTAAGCGATTCCAGCTGTGTGAGCGAAGCTACTGACTTTGACAAAGTCCCTAAATGATGCAATTCCAAACATTGATGACCAGTATTCCAGCAACGCAGAGTCAGACTCTTAATATTTAGACCATGGATTGCCCCCCACAGACCGCGACTGTTATTCATATTAATACTAAGCGATTTCAGCTGTTTGAGCGATGAAAGTGACTGCGACAACGACTCCATATCATTTACGTGAATGACATTCAACCATTCATCCCATCCACTCAGAATCAAACTCTTGATATTTAGACCATGGAGTGCCTCCCACAAACCGCGACTGTTCTTCATATCAATAATAAGCGAGTCCAGCTGTTTTAGCGATACTAGTGACTGCGATAACGACTCTATATCATTAACCTCCAATCTCCTCAGAGTCAAACTCTTAATATTCAGACCATGGAGAGCCTCCAAAAGACCGGGACTGCCATTATCCAATTTAATACTAAGCGTTTCCAGCTGTTTGAGCGACGATAGTGACTGCGACAAAGACTCAAATTGATTCATTTTCCAATGTTCCCTCCAACTTACAGTCAGACTCTTTATGTTCAGACCATTGACAGCTTCCCACAAACGGGGACCCTCATTCATGTGCATGTTTAATTTATTTTGCATCGTCTGTATTTTTGCGCTTACATATGTAGATGATCCACTGACTGCGCGCTCTGCAAACGATTTTATGTCACAGTTTTTCAGCTCACACGTCACCTCATGATCGAGGGTCAGCAGCGTGCTAAGCAGACTGCGTAGCCAGGTAGATGAACAGGTCACATCCTGCAATCCAATGCGTTCAATGGAGAGCAGTACTGGAGGAGGGTCTGCACACATGGCTGGATGTGCACTGTGTTGAACAATCCAGACCGGAAGTTTCGATGTGGCCGAACTTGCTGTATCTGCAAAATTACAACAAATTTCAATGTATAGAGGTAACGATATTATTATTAACAGTCACATCCATCGTTATTGGTACACGTTCCTATCAATTTCAACCAAGTTTAATCAATTGAGGTTCAATAAACTGTTGAAATGTGATACTTATTCAAAAAATAATATTAAATAAAAAAAGCGCTCCAATACAAGTTTCATTATCCGAAAGTGAGACACGTGTTAATCAATTTTAAGATTGAAATGATGAAACATTTCAATACGTTCATGTATAGTAGATTGTACCATTTACAAGTTTGCATATTTCCTACATCATCTACATGCACTAACAAATGTTTGTTTATGTAAAACGCCACTCTATATCACACTTTAAATTATCGATCATCACAGGTAAAGTGATTAAAGTTCAAAGGGAGACTACACAAGGAGTTACATTACAAAACTCTTCCAAGCGGTATATTCACTTCTATTCTTACGTAACCACTGTCATAACATCCGTTCACAACCGACTTATTTTTTATGTGTTTAATTTGTTTCTTATTTAATGGAATTCAATTTTCAACATACATGAAAATTTTGAATATTGCTTACATTCCAACATGAAAAGGGTATAGAGAATAACAAACTTGAAACCTAATTAATAAAACGATTGTAAGATAAGCAATCGATAAAATCAAACATCACGCCGTTTGCTATGACAACGGGCATTTTGTAAGATAGCCACACGGAACCAGAAACATCTTTGCGGGTTTAATCATATGTATGATGTATTATTTTGCTCCTGAAAATATGACTTACTCAAAAATTTCAGAAACAATTTCCATGGACATTGTTTTATTGTATTGCATTTACGTTACGTAATTTCGTTATATCAACGAAATTTACCATATTTCCTTGTAGTTTGATACATGCATTATTAAAATTTGAGTTTTAAATTGTCTCGACGTTTTTTTTCCCACTTAACATTTGGGATTTTCTTAAAACTTGAATACGCGAAGTACACACGCATTAAAAAAAATCCGAATTCCCATTTTTTTTCTCATCTTAAAAAAGGGAAATATCCTATGATATCTTATGATAAAATCACAATAGAAAAAGAAACAATCCCATGGGTTAGCCAAATAATGATAGAAGTGGACATTCTATATTAAAAAATTAATACATGATTACAAAGAAAAAATGTATTGATTACTTTATCTTAAATAGGCATATCTAAAAAAAGGTAATTTGGATTGCGAAATGTGTGTTTCGCTAACTTTTTTCAGATTTCCGTTTAATATGTATGTGTGTGGGTGGGTGCATTTGTGCATACGTGTTCGCATTTTACATGGGACAATTTTTCAGCATTTTAAATGAACCATTGTTCCGAAGAGAGACGGCCTTCGTAATATAATAACTATTTTCGATTATTGCGTAAGTTTTGGAATTCAGCGTGAATTTCATATTTAAAGTACATTGACACAATTATTTAATGTGATTCGTCAATAGTTTTATGAATACTAAACACATGTTAGCGTCTATTAATACAATGGGTGTTATTTTTGTGTAAATGATCAACTGAAGAAATATATTTATCCCACTTTTACAGCGATTTCGGTTGATTATAGCCCCGTTGATTAAATTTCTGCTATAATACACGGCACGAAATGACGTCAAATTTTCGACAAAATGACGTCAAATATCAAGCGAAAATAACAAGTTAAACTTATTTTGTTTAAATAAAAAGGTTTACCGAATAAAAAGTGGGATAAATAGAATAATAGGTAAGTGTTGATTATAGATCAGGTTTATCATGCTCGGCACGAAAACGAAAAAGCACTCGCCAATGCTCGTGCTTTTTGTTTTCTAAGCCTCGCATGATAAACCTGATCTATAATCAACACTTACCTATTATTCTCTATTTAACAAAATCACTGACATGTATACACAATTCTAAACCCAAGAGAGTAAAGATAAGAAAACGTCGAGAAAGTGTAAATGCACTTGTATTTAGCGTTAGCGTCTGTTTTCACTGGAATGTTGATCCCTGTTTGACCAAGCAAGTCAAACGAAATCAAAGAGGAAGTTTCCCAAACAACAAAAACAGTTGTAGCAGCTTTTGTTCTTTATTGATTTTTTGAATAGTGATTATGCTTTTAAAAATTTCAACAACACAATAAGGGTATTCGTTCTGTTTGATTTGCAGTTATATTGATCTCCTATTAAGTGTAAACTATACACTATTAAATTATGTTTTACAACAACATAAGACAAGTCTACAATCACTGTTAAATGTTTCTTCAAGTTTCAAGTTAGAAACTTCTAACAAGTTTCTATTAGATTTGACAAACAGTTATCTACTAAGTGCGATTAATAGTTCTATTCTACTGACAGCGCCAATATGGGTAATATCAAGGTGATATTAATGTTTTAAGGTGAGGTCTTATGATTTAATGCAATTTCAATTAACGAAAAGTACATGTGTCTATTAGCAGTCATAAAACAAACACCTACAAACATTTTATAAACATAAAACCCATGGCAGTGACAATTTTGAAAAATGACAGCGCTTATCACAATAATAACATTACTAAAGCCACACAAATACTCAAAATTTACGAATATTTCGTAAAATATTTCGTAAACAATTCAACCCATACAAAATCAGTCTTCTTTCCAGTGTTATATTTTTTGTGTGACAATATATTCCATGTGACTTTCCCGCGACGGTATCCGAACATTTACGAGCAAACGCGAGATTGTCTTCGTGCAGCGCCGAAAGCACGATGTAATTCTCATGATCTTCCCGAGGCCAATCTCGCGTTTGCTTGTAAATGTTCGAATATTGTCGCGGGAAATTCACATAGAATATATATACATATTGTATCACTTTATATCTATGTTAACAGACCACATGTAGCGTTGAAAGTTTGGCTATTGCAATAAGGATCACTTCTTCTTATGGGATAACTTTACTTTACGTAATATTTTACGAAATGTTCGTTGATTTTTAGTATTTTTGTGGCTTTAACCTACATTTAATGCATTTATGATACATGGTGCATCGTACTCCTTTACCTTTTAGCCATATGTCTTTCCCCCGTACTTCCAACGATTTCACCTTGTGGCACGATGACAGGTTTACCTCCAAATGAGATGGAGGCTCATCACGTGCAAGTGAACTCTTCAGAGTCAAGAAGAACCACGTGGTATCTACCAACAATGACTTGACATTGGATGTGTTTGTAGACCATATCAAATTTAAATCCCTTATCTTGCTTTTGGTAATGTAAAAGTGACTGAGTTTCAGGCGAATGCCATCCTGCTTGTTGGCTATTGCCTCTCTGATCCCAGACTCAATTATTCCTTGAAACGAACGCGGATAATACAATGCACGATAAAAATGATCAACGTCACATTGATTCATCAAAGCAGACAGTTTATTCGCAGCGGAAATGTTCATTCCACACAAAAATATGAGAACTTGCGATATATCGAGATAGGAATTAGTGTAACATTTAAGATATCTGGACATGACGCAATCAATGACGTGTGGATTGCAGGCGATATGATATGCTGCAAGGAATTCCTGCACAGTTTTGTGTATAAACGAGTTTGAGCTTCCTGTCCGACTTTTTTCTTTCTTGTTTGTTAATATTCCTGCCTTGAGAGCAAACATCTTACTGTAAACTCTTCATTTGAAAAATAGTTGGACAATGTTATGTCATCGAAAACAATAGATGATTCTCTTTCATAAGAGAACAGCAATTTACACGCTGCTTCTGCTAGCTTGTCTAAGTGTTCAATGTTAGGTTGTAGGTAACTTGTGGTACAAAAACAGCGCACTGGTGGCGGGGTTGAATCGTTGAAATAACCAGTTGCACTGTTAGCCTTTTTACAAAGCCCTTCAAGTAGAGAAGTGTAGAGTGCACAAAGTGAAGATCCGTTTAAATGTTCCTTATCCTTAATCGTGTCTGCCCAGGTACAGATGACCACTGCGTACAACATCGGTGAAGATGATAAAGATTTGAGATTACGACGTTTAACGAATAACTTAAATTGATCTGCAGTGTCTGTTATATCCTTTGTCTGATCAAGTATGCATCTAAGTATATTTTTACTAAATGCATATGGATTGCTTATCCCCTCGATCTCTAACAGAATGTCGATTTGCGAGTTCTTGATACGTTCATCAGCTAGCTTCCATGGTCGAGATGTGGTAAGTACAGTGCATGTTTCCTTCGGAAATCCAGCCATGGAAGGTTCAGCCATGTGACCATCACTAGGAGACGTCCATTCATCTAGGCCTTCTCGTACTACCAGACAAACTTCAGTTTTCATTATTTGTACTAACAGTTTGTACACATCGGCGCGTTCGTCTTCTGAAAACATGTTATTAATTAGCTGCTTCTTTATCATCTGACTTACATCTGTCTGATCCCGCGAATCTCTCAACGAGATGAAAAATAACAACTTGAAATTCCGAATAGTGTACCAATCTTCAAACGCTGGGTTTCCTATTGGAGCCGCCAATGAAAGGTGGTTTTCGTTGCACCAATCATGAACTAACTTAACTGCAAAAGTTGATTTTCCTCTACCGGGTTCGCCCTGTATGTATATACGTTTGTTTGATTTATTGTTGGTGTAAAATAATCCTGCGTAGGTCAATACTTGTTTTTCTTCTTTCACACTTTTCCCATCTTTTTCTATTTTTATTTGGTGTATTTTGGGCGTTACATATACGTCTGTTATTCGCTTATCAAAACTTTGATCGAATGTTGAGAGAGGCACATTGCAAGTCGTGTCATTGTAATGTTGCATCAAACGTTGTCGAAGATCTGAAATTATAGCACAGCAGTGGCTTATGGCAGGTGCGTTTAATTGTAAACATGTGCAATTATACAAAGAAAGAACAAGATAAGTTGTCCTTATAAAGCGCTCTTTACTGTACATATAATATGTTACATGAGTTCAGTGTTAATAGTGAGTTTAGATCAGATTTATAAGCCTGAGTTCGTTACTTTACGGATAGGCAGCACTTGCCATTACGTACGTGTACTTCTTAAACAGATTTAATGGTGTTGCACGCAAACCTTAACCTTATAACATGTGTTCAAAAAGAAAAATAACATTCAGTCTGTTTAAATTCTTTAAAGTGGGCCTTGGTAAAGGCTGACAGATTTATGATAGGGACCTCAAATAATTACGCACAAATCGTGTGTAAAGAAATCGCTACCCAGTGAAGTTTCCTGCACAAAAGTACTACTCTAAACATTCGAAGTCTAAGAATCGGAATTGCAACTCAAAAGTGATGGGCCTTGCTCTTTTTATCATTAAATTTTAATTTTCGTATGCATTATGTGAAGTAGCTTCATAGATATACACGTGTTATATATACATAGCATTCTTTTCATCCTGCAACGTTCACCTGACTTTTCCCGGTACCGAAATTGGGCATATTTCTGCTTAATTGGTAGGATTGTAAAATTAAGACCTAAGTGTGCGAAGTTTCAATTAAATACATGACGTATTAGCAGATTTGGAGTTGTTTCATGCAAACCTTATTCATAGCATTTCGCCGACGCCTACAAGCCAAAGTGAAAAGTCCAGCTTGTACGTCTCAAAGAATATTTCAGTAAATATTCTCGACTATTATTCTGTTGACTTATTTATAATACAATGTACATGTTGTGATAGCGAACTAACATAATGACACAGAAATCATACGCGAACTGTCAATATGTTATCTGTAATATGTGTGTGCAAATATATCAATTTATATGTATTTATATTAATTTATAATATATTTATATAAATTGATACATAACATGTCAACTTCACATTCTTAATGTTACCTAAACATGTACAAAACATGGACATAAATACAATATATGGTCCTTGATCCATGGCTTAAATAATAAAGACCCCAATACGTTGGAAATTGTTATACATTGTTGTTATTATCAGCACACATACATACAGAGAGAATAACAGGTTACTGCCTGATGTTTTGTAATATATTACGAAAGGCTTAGAATAATATAACATACAATATTTTATTCGTGCCGTGCCTGATATATTACAAAAAGATCAGACAGTAATCTGTTTTTCTGATTATCATACCCTTAGTCTTAGTCCCCATTTAAAAAGAAATAATGAATAATGTTCATTCCGAGTAAAATGACTTACATCCAAACATCGACTGATATAATAAATACCGGTTGAAAATGACGTCATCAGCATTTACACATTAATATTTAATATTTGGAAAATACTTTTTTTTTCTTTTTCTGTTTGTGTTGCTTTCTATGGATTAAATGATATACATCTTGGTATCAAATTGCTTGTTTTGATGAATCTGAATCATTCTTACAATAAAATATAACTTTCCTATTAAGCCTTAGTACTATTACACATCGACTGATATAAGAACTTCCTGTTGAACATGATATAAAAATATATCATGCAGCGTTATATCAGGCAGATATCAATGCAGCGGTATGATAAAGTGATATACATGTTTTGCACGAAACACTTAAACTGCATTATCTTTGTTACAAAAATGCCCATATGCAGAACAGAGTGATGGGCCCTTTTAAGTGACCTTACAAAGAAAGCCTTGTTCAATAAACGGTGAATACCATCAGTAGTTACTTACAAATTGATTTTAACAAGCACAACCTTAACCAGAACATCACACCGATGGACACGTTATAATTTTAGCTCAAACAACTTTGTTCTGTAATAAAACAAGCCTATTTTTATATCAGGTCTTGGCAATTTGTCCAAATTGCAATCCAAGTAAAGATCGTTTTGGTTTTTGAAATAATAATGTGTACATGTAAACAGGGTTTAGAAATAAACTGGTGTGAAAAAGCAAATCCTTTTACAAACCTGCTACTCCTCGTTCATAGTCTTCTGGTGCAGTTTTGTTCGCTGCCTGTTGCATGCGCACGATACTTTCTTGCACATCCTGTATTTTTCTTTCCACATCGTGTCTCTTCGTTTCAATTCGTTTTTCAACAGCAAGTGCTTTGCTTTCAATTCGTTGTTCCCCGAGCTGCGTCTTGATTTCAAGGCGTTGCTCCCCAGCCAGTATAGCAGTTTCTAATATCTGCAGAGCTTCTACTAGAGTTCTTTCTGCCTCCTTAGAAAAATGTTCGCCTTCCTCTTTAACATGATTAAGTGTTTGATATGCCTCTTTCAACAGCTCGCCCAGTTCTTTTAGGGACATTTGATCATTCTGCAACTACAGGAAAATCCAAAGTGATATTGTGTGTGTTTTTTTTCCAAAAGAAATATTCATTTTAATCAATGATATTGCACAGTTGCTAAAATATGCATATTGTTTATGTCAAAGTAAAATCTTATTATCATTTCATAGTGGTCATAAAGAATTTATTTTTTCACGATATTTTGTGTATGACCAAAATGATATTGATAATAAGATCTTGCACGACGAATTTATGAAATGTGTGGGGCTAAGGCGGCATGAGAGTTTATTTAATGTGACGTCATGTCATATGATATAAAAGAAATAACGCTAAGCAATGAGAAATAACTTGGATACACAAACAAGAAAAAAATATAAGATGGTGGGTTGGGTATTGAATTATTTTATGTGAAAACTGAAAACATATGTTTTCATTTCCCTTAATCAAATCGGTGTTTAAACATTCCATTTAATATATCTCTCTATTAAATGATGTTTTAAATTGTGTTATGTTTAGTTTGTATCAATATGTGTTGACAAATCATGTAAAATGATTTGTGTAGTTTGTATATCTTTTCATAAAACTGTATTTTTTAAATGCTGTAGCAATAAATAGTTCACGGTGACCTTTCAATTCTTTATTTTCATTTTATGCTGATAACGATGCCTTTAGTATATTAACTGTTCAAGCATGTTTGTTTATTATACACGGTTAAACATATGTATATGTTATACATGTGTGAAAAAGTGTACATGACAACACCATGTGAAAACTAAAAGACTTCTCAACTTGAAATCCCTCTTTTATATCCATTAAACATTGTCCATTTTCGAGCTCAAACGAGATACCACTGGGATAAATGTCCTGGGCAATTCAACAATGTTCACGAGGCAAATTTGCACAAAAGACGTCCTAAAACAGACAAAAGGCGACCACCAAAGCTCACCATTATAATGTTTGGCTCAGAAATGACCAACCACAACTAAAACCAGGCCAGAGTGAAATTCGTCCAACTTTATTATTTCACACTAGCTGGGGTAAAATGATGTTTGCCCATCACTGGTGTTCTCAACTCATGCAAAGCATGATATGAAAAACAATACTTTCAATATAATAATTGTTATCTGCATGATTGAATTAAAGTCCATGTCCAAAATATAAATTTGAAACAGTATGTGTATGCGAATATTAATAATTAACATAACGATAAGTAAATGCGAATTTGAATAATTTTCACGCTTTGTACAACGCCAGACTATTCGACTGATTACTAACGTTTTAATAAAGCAAAGCTCCCCCTCCTCCGAAATGTTTTTTAAACTTGCGTTACTAAATTTATTAAAATTTTCATAATAACAAAAAGGTTGCAGGTGCAATAGATTCCGTTAAGATCACACATTAATGTCGTCTTATCACTAGCGTTTCAAGAGGACTTGATTTCGCAACTTCTGGATGTTCTTACGTAAATGCGGACAGACAAAACCATTCCTTAATGCCTCCAACTTAGTTGACGTTAAACATATTTCTAACTATGTTCTACAATAAAAACAACCATTTTAAAAGCTAATTTCTATTGGCTTAGTGTTACTTTGCTTATTTACAATATGTGCACTTTACATTAACTGTTGGACTGTTTGATCTTGTTAATATGTAAACATGTCCCTTCAATTCAGTTACTTACATCACTAAGTCGGTTGTGCGCTATGGTTGCTGAGTGGTCATGTTGTAAGCATTTTGGATCAGCCAGTAGCGTGGACAGTGTCTGGAAATAGCGCTGCAGATCAGCATCTGTCGCCTTGCAGTCCGATGTGTGACGTACATCTCGGCCTATCTGACGGACCTTTATACCCAGATATTATGGTATGTGATTAACGGAAATGTTTATATATATAAATGTAAACTTGAAATGCAACTTTGTTCAGTGTTTAGAAATGCATTTTATGTACATTTATAACGTGAAATACGCCACAGCTATTTTAAAGGACTCTTAAGTCATCCTAAATACATTCGAATACTTTTCAAATAAATAGACACACTATTGTATAGGAATGAAACTCATGCTTTAAACCAATACCATTTCTAGTGGAGACTGCTTATCAGGTGGTGGAGGTAATAGACACGCGGAGGAGATACAGTTCTGGAAATGTGTGCAGTTCAATATGATGCTTATCACACCATTGAAGTCCGATTCCTGGACCCTGGGGACACTGCCATATCCGTCCGGAGGGAGGAAGCATTTTCCTATTTCCCAATAGTCGCTTGCCCAGTTTTCCGCATGAGTGTTCCGCCAGGATGGCTTACTGTATCTATGATGTAATGTGATGTTCTGTTTTACTTGATCACATATTGAGCATTGTTGTGGTCTCTGTGTTGAATGAAAACGACAATTCTGTTTACTCTTCCTACAATATGGGTGCGTTGAACATGGTATAAGTTTTTCAATGGAGCAGTTACCACAACTTCTCCCTACGGCTGTGTGAAACTTCTTTAATTCTGTTTGAAGAAAGTTAGTTAGTCCTTTCTTTGTTATATTGAGTGCTAAGCACGCCTTGAGCCAGTTACTTGTCTTCTTGTCAGTGGACACGCTGATGTTGTTGGCCATCCTGCTGAAAATAAATCAACAACGAAACAATCACCGCGTTGTGGTAGGTTTTGTTGATGGGCATTTAATTGTTTTGATGAAATTACTCCAATATTCGGACACCTAAACATACTGTTTTCTTGACCAAACATTTAGAAAGGCAAACATGTTTCCAAATATACCTATGGCAAGGGCGTTCGGATATTCTTGTGGATAAAGTCGATTGCCTGGTGGAAAGCATTTAGTATGAACCTTATATTCTTGAACTAAATTAAAACTGTTGTTTGTTCTTGTATAATAATGTATCTTGATTATCTTTTAATATGGCGCAGTACGGTTGCAGTATATTTGCTACATATGCATTTTGAACAGGGCATATTGTGTCATAAAGAACTTAATTGCGCATTTGCATTGATTAACACTTATTCTTTTAAAGCAATCTTAATGCAAGCATTGACTCTTATTGGCAGCAAATGGTTTGCTATATAAAACATGATGATGGTTTAATTATGTAACGACAAACTCAATCTCAACGCGATTGATAGCTTTTCATTGCGACACAACCCCCGATGTCAACATCTCAGTGCGAAACAGGATCCTAGACAACAGTCAACATCTTATATCGACACACAACCCTGGAAAGAAGCATACTTCCCAAAAACTGTCGGTCTGCGCGTCAAGTTCAACACATTTTGAGTTGGGACAATATCTATAGTATATCCGACCGTCAGTAGATTTTCTAAGTCGTAAACATTTATAAAATACCAACTTATATCCGAGCAATTCAATTCAAATGCGCTATATAGTTGTCCTAGTTCTAGTTAATGTATGTTGATTGTGTATTATTTTATGTTTTTTGTTTTAACGACATATAGTCAGATACTAGATTAATATCAATTTAATAAATCTAAGCC
>VMBQ01002627.1:32693-77633 GCA_007657795.1 Dreissena rostriformis
TGTGTGTGTGTGTGTGTGTCTCCGGCCTAGCTTTGCCCCTTTAGGCGTCTTGAGTGGAATAACAAATAATTCGTGGTTCTGGTCTTAAATGTGTATCATAATAATAATAATACAGAAGGCAATCACAGTGCATTATAAAAATGGCGGTATGATGAGCGGGAAATTCTAACATCATTCACATGATAAAATACAAAATACAAATACACGATATAAGATAATGCAATATATCCGACATATATTTGAACAATATAGACATTTATTAAAAATATTTACCTGTAGGTTTATTTTTAACCCTACACAAATGGATTTTTATGTGGCGATAAAGATGGCGATCTGTACGTGTCCGTTGTCTTTGTGTGTCTGACAAAGTGCGGAAAAGTAGCGAAGTAGTGCGGTGAATAGATATAAGTACTCGTGCAAAACGAAAGGTTACAAACTACTATTCTAACTCCTACATTGGAGTGCTATCTTACTTCTTACACTAGAAGCAAAGTAAGTTGAACTAAAATCTAAATCCCAATTAATACTGAAAACACAAATGAATACTGAAATGTAACTTATGGAAAGGGTGTTTTACTATATATATATTTATATAATGAAAGGATATCTTAGTTTTTACCCTATTACCAATATTGACGATGAATGTGATTAAGAATTTCTTAAACACAAAAGTACGCCATTTTTCCGAAGTGTAGTGTACAGTGAATTATGACATAGGGTTATTTCAATTGAATATGTGCAAAGCAGGTAACTCGATGTGCGAGCATCAGCTTTAATTATAACAACCCATAGACAAGGGATCCTAAATTTATACTGAATGCAACTCGATACAAAGCAATTTTTTATTGCGTCATACCCGGTCAAATGCACAAATCGTGCTTCCCGAGGACTTTCCATTGGTTTACAATAAGTGTCTTTTGTCTAATTTGTACGTACAAATACGCTTAATTAAGCCTTTCCGAGCGAGCAACCTGTATAGATTAATGTAGCTAGCAAGTCTCTGCATGCCTTGATTATAACTGGTTTATAACAGTATTTTATTTTAATACTGTTACACAAGGTTCACAATATTATGCAACTAAACTGTTTTTTACTGTTTCACATAACCATGTGTTCTCAATTTATTCATGGTGTTGCAAAATGCAAGATTACATGCACAGCTCGTGCTGGTGCATAGATCAACTTGGCTAATTGACTCTCTCTATCTATGAATATTATATTAATTAATTAAAGTGTCACTGCTGTACCGGTTTGAAATAGCCCAGACTACATTCCTTAGCAATTTTCAGTATTTAAGGACAGCTGAATGTAAAGAGTTAAACCAATTGAGTTGGGAATTATTTCAAAACTTTGTGCAATTAATACAATTAATAAAGAGCTAGATCAGTTTTTTTTTTTTATCAATGTAGTTTTGTGGTAAATTTCGCTGTTTTAGAGATAGACATCGAAACTAAACATTGAACAACTGGGAAATAAATAGCTTGATACAGTCAATTCGATATTTTAAAACAAAGCACTAGCATAAGCAGGGGGTAATGTATTGTCATGCAATGCATGACAATTTCCAACTTGCTTACAAACCTAATTATAATAAATTTGGTTTACTGTAAGACAATAAATTCACGATATTTTATGTACATTGTAGATGGATGATACATATACTATAATCGTTTAAAGCCACACACCTTATTTGGCATAGTAAATTTAAGTATAAATAAGAAACATATTTTATCTTTGCCAATTAGAATATATCTGCTGGTAACAAATTAGAAATCCGTCTATTTTTGCGCTTTAAAACTTAAAAGTAATCGCGTTTGTCAAAATGGACGTATACGTCTAGAAATCCTACTTTCGGTTTTAAAAGCGGTACTGTTTGAAAAATTATAAATTACTTGCTAACTAGGCTATAGAATTAATTTTATATATGCCAATTAGAATATATCTGGTGGTTACAAGGTAGAAATCCGTATTTTTTTAGCTTTAGAACTTAACAATAATCGCTTTTTTTGTCGAAATGGACGTATACGTATAGCAATCCTTCTTTCGGTTTTAAAAGTGGTACCGTTTGAAAAATAATAAATTCCTTGCTAACTAGGCTATAGATCTAATGACCATTTTGCACAATTTCACATTGCATCTATATTTATTGATTAACATGTATTTCATTTAAAGGTGTGTGGCTTTAATGGTAAATAATCAGAAAAAAGTTATTTCAATTTTAAGTTTGAAATTACACCTGAACCATAACATATTGGTCATTTTCATCCAAAAGCATTATCTAAATTATTAATTGTCCTCCAAAACATTTTAAAGGTATGAAAGTCAGCCCAGACAATAACAAAAAATCAGTCCTGACAGATTAAAGGGGCTGAATTTGTTGCTAAGTCCCATGTTTTCAGTGTCAATTGAAGCTCATTTCAGCCTTAAATTTTTGTACATGCAAACTATACGTGAATCGAACATTAATGTTGGGTTTTCTTGTATATGGCATGTGTTTCCTGCATTACACATTCAGAAACTGGAATCAGAAGGCTGTTTCTTTAATTATCTTAGTATCATTTTAAAATTCTGTTTCAACATTTATGTTTGTACAAAGTACTTAAATTCTGCCTTGCTAAAACTTAGAGTGCTAAACATGTTCCTTGTAAAAGTTAAGAGTGATAAAATTCTGTTTGGTATACAAATCTGTATAGATAAAATTCTGCTTTATTGTAATTCTGAAAAAAAAAGTTTCATCAGTACATATTTTGAGGCACTGATTTTGGGTCTGTGTCCTCTCTGCACAGAATAAATGTAATCTGACTTCATTCGGGCAAGATTTGGTACAGACTTTGTACAGCATAAGGCAAGCACATATTTTCCCTTCGAATGAACTAATTATTTATTATGGATAGATTCTAATCTAAGATCCCTTCCTAAAAGCCAGATGGTGTCAAGGGTATTTGTCGTTTGTGAGTAAATATGAATCAGAGGTTTGGTAAATGTAAAACACAAAAGAGTGAATCCAAAATGTGTACCATTAAAGACAATAATGGAAATTCTGATCTGCTCCAACACAAAAGTTGTGCAATGTTTTATGAAAAAATGTATTGAACGACCCGCTAAATTTCAAGCAGCCATTCTAGATTATATAGAGATTATAAACCATTGTATGGATATAATATATTGTTCTTTCCATGTCAGAATCACTTAGGACAAACTTACTTTTTTAACATATAGTGTTGTATGCGTAAAACATGATCTACTGTTTG
The DNA here is from genome assembly GCA_007657795.1 of Dreissena rostriformis. NCBI lineage: Eukaryota > Metazoa > Mollusca > Bivalvia > Myida > Dreissenidae > Dreissena > Dreissena rostriformis. The sequence continues at coordinate 35,945 of VMBQ01002627.1, forward strand.
TATTTCTTACTTATTATAATGCACGTTTTTTAATAGAATGTTAAGGAATTCCTGTATAGTTCGTGCAGAGTTCATTAATTCATTAACATAACTATTTTTTTTAATTGGGAAATTAGGCTCTTTGTCTTTATTAGCTATACAAACTTATGGAAAAATATATAGGTAAAAATTACATCATTCATGGTGAATATTTACATTATGACTGATGTTTATTCTAATATGCTTCATCAAAATTCCGACATGCTTGTTGTCTTTTCGTTTATACTTGATGATTGTTGCAAATTGCTTGGTGACTATCCAATGTTTGTGTGTTCATAATGCCTGATTCATGATTAAATAACTTACCTTAAAAGATAACCTGTCTGATTATGACTCTTAGCACAAACATTATGTGTTAAAATATTGGTCTCAGTTTTCAGTGATCAATCATTAATAACAATGGGACATATTTTCTATTTGTCACTTTCAAATGATTATTATAAAAACATACAGACTTTTATATCATGTATGATGCTAATAATTGTATATTCTTTAAGTTGTCTTGAACATATTAAATAACCTTAATATTTTGATCAACAAGTTAAAAAGGTCTTAAAAAGGAAATAACTTCAAAACAGAATTGCTATTATCACAATTTATCATCGTGGGTTATATCCTTTTCTTACCAATAAGATTTAAACAATTTACCAAAATTATTAACAAAGTAATTGTCATGCCTGTAGTTTTAATTCTTCTCAGTAAAATTGTATCAATTTACCAAAGTTATTAACAAAGTAATTGTCATACCTGTAGTTTATTTTTTCTTCCAAAGTTTGTTATAAATGAAAACTAACACTAGCGAAGAACACATTGTTTGATCACTGTTTTGCTGTGCGGTCCAACAAGGTGGAGCTGCATTGAAGTGCAATGATTGGCTGTTGGCTTTCTGGCTGTAACTGGCATGACCAATACGCACGCTGTAATACACTCCTATGGTTTAATGGTCTAGGCTTCGCCGAGCACGTTTGGTTAATTTATGATACACCACATTGTTTAAGTAACTATTCCAGTGAATAACAAATCTTTTGTAACACGCATTACAAAGCAAGGTGGTAAAATCTAATTATTTTCTGTTAGCCAAACAGGTAATGTTCAGATTAAATTATAACAGCCTATATGGAGCAGTGAATTTAAATTTAGATTGAGTGCAACATTTTAGCATTATTTTCTGAAAACATGGAAAAATGAAAGTAGATTTCTGTGAATTTAAATTTAGTTTGAGTGCAACATGTACACATTATTTTCTGAAAACCTGCGTGTGCATGCATCTGAATCGTTTTGATTACTTGTTTAATTGCAATTGTAACTTTAAAATGCGAAGTCATGACTGTGTAAGTCAAAGTTAGTAAATTAATGCACGTATTTTAAATATGATCTAGTCAAGTTGCCACTTAAAAAAACAACAATTATACAGATGTTATCATCATCAAGAATTATAATAATGATCGTCGGCGTTCTGGGAAAACAAGTGTTAATGCATTTACGTAAAGTATCATCCCAGATAGGCATGTGCAGTGTGCACAGGTTAAACAGGGACAAAACTTTCTGTTTCAACTAGATTTTCGCTAAGAAGAGACTTCATTTTAAAGAAAAATACCATAAAAGCATGATGTATCATCTCTGATTATCATATGCGGACTGCACAAGCTAATCTGGAATGACACTTTACACACATGCATTAAGCCCCATTTAACCAGACCAAGGCTTATATGTAGATGTTATCCTCATCAAATATATCGTGTTCCTAGTGGTAAGAATAGTAGCTTACAAACCTTATATTGAATGTATGAACTCAGGATTTTGAGTGTGAAATCATTTTCTCCAGTATTTGTAGTAAGCATCTTGATAATACCAGTAATTACAAGATGTTGTTATTTCAGAGAATGTTGAGGCCTCCAACAGAAACAAACTTCTTGTGACGACGGCTAAATATCTGTCACCGGAAGCGTTCACAAGCAAACAGGCCAGAAAAAGGTATGAAAATATGTACCAAGCATTTGTTTTATTAAGAACCTCAAAGAGGGTGAAAAACCCTGCTATTTTGAAAAAAATATTAGACAACACCTAGCTGCTTTTTAACTTTAGCAAATAAAACGTTACTATGTCTAAACCCCTGTATTCCTAATGTGAAGGGATCTTTCTGTTTATGTTTGGTGTTGTTGTTTTCAAACATTGTTACCAAAGACAAACATGGTTCATAATGGAGAATTTCTAAATATTGTGTCACAATATTTATTATTATAATAATAATAATACTTATTCTTAAATGAATAATAATAATGAATAATAAAATGTAATATTATTTCAGTTTTATGTTTTAAGTCAACCTATTATTTTAACTCTGATGGCTAAGAATTTTACGTTGTGTTCATTAAATTCATTGCTTATGAACTTGAGTTAATGAATCAGTTCTTGAACAAGACATCCCAAAGGTCATGAGTTCATGAACTGTTCATTAAGTTCATGAATAGTTCATGGTGTTCTTGAACAGTTCTTGAACACTCCATGAAACTTTCGCTGGGGTAGTTTGTTCAATGTATGCTCCTGTAGTCAAAGTAGCACCAGCCCAGTGTTTTTAGTATTATTACTCTTCAATGATCTTCAGGGTCCTGTTGTTTGGTCAATGTCTAACTATTAGATAAAAACTTATATTCCCTCCAACTTGTATTCAAATGTTAATGAGAAGCTTTTTGCCTTTGTGTGTAATAAGTGTGAGGTAGCAAACGACAACATTCAGAGCTTAATTTTACTAATACTCCAGTTTTGCAAAAATCTTTTTATGACTCATTTAAGTGGTATTTGGCAGCTTCAATGACTGTTATAGTTAGACATACTGCCCACATGGGTAATTTTAAGTTTTTGTCATCTCATAATGCGTTTGAGAAATTCATCATTACTGAAATTTAAATTTAAATTTGAATCATGATGCTATTTAAGTGTCATTCAAAATATTTACAAAGATACTTTGTAGTCTCCTATCGATGTTTGACTGGACTCATAGTAGTACAGTGTTACCCCAATACAATGAGGTTGTCCAAGTTAAAAACCAGCGTTTTAAGTTCAGTGCTTATATATTGCCACTTAATGTTCATGTATGTAATATAAGTTATCATATCATACGCCAATACGTGCATAATGATAAACCAAGCCTTATCGATGATTGAATACATTCAGCGCTTCTTTAATTGATAATTTATAATCCCATATAATGGCGAATTACGTTATTTGCCCCAATATTGATGATAAAAGTGTTTAAGAATTGCATAAACACAAACAATCAAATGGAACATGCATAAATACTGTTGTAAAACCTGTCAACAAATCAAAGGATCAAGGACAGCTTTGGTGTTTATAGTAAGTTGTTCCGTTTAACAAAAAGCAAAAACTCTAAAATTCTTTTCTTATGGACTTTTGTGAGCATATGGTAAAGAGTTTAAACTGTGTATACCAAAATACATGACCTAATATGATGTCAAAGTCAAGGAAGGGGGGCTAGTAACATGATTTTTTTTCTGTACAGTATGTAGAGAAAGCTTCTACCTATTAGCTATTTAATGGAAAGAAAAGGCAGACACCCATTGCGTTCGAGGTCAAGTTTAAGATCAAGGTTTCAGTTTTTTTTTAATATGAATAACTTTTCCACAGAACACAGTCAAAAGTGGCATGCTAGATTGTTGTGAGGAAAGGATGAAGCCTTTGAGGTAAACAGGTCATAGGTCCATGTCGCAGGGGTTTGAAACTTGACAACTTCTGGGAGCATTTGTTTCTGCAGGATATTTAGAAAATATTACTAATTTTACCAAGTTTAGATGTTGTTCCATAACAGGGAAAGAAGCTTATTGATTTTAAGGTCAACCAGTCAAATGTCAAGGTCACATGGGCTTGTAACATAAAACAATGTGTCCACTCATTTCTAGAAAATCTTTTATTGTTATGCTGGTTGCTCTTAAAGGAAGGACAGTTTTGGACACCCCATATCAATTTTCAAGGAGATCACAAGTCAAGCTCACAGAGCATGCAATTCTAAAAATTGCACCTACTGATGGGGCATGTTATACACAAATCTCTTATTATTATTTAGTTTAAGTCATGGTTAATATATTAGTTTTGATAATTATTGTTTCAGTTTTGTTGTGGTAGTTCAACTAGAAGAAACAACGAGACATTATTAGAAGTAGTGTTTAGTTATTTTCTGTTTGTTTTGTAGTCTGGATGTACACCATATTTATAGCACATACAACTAAGGTTGCTTCCACTACATTGATATCTGCTAAGCAATCAATTAGTGTATACCATTATATAAAATATACACCCTAATACATACAAACATCAAATTCTGTCTTATTTAAACCATAATGTGCAACCGTATGCAAACATTACTGCAACAAATACAACTTCTTCCTAGTGTATGCTGCATTATACACTCTCCAGCGTATATAATATAGAGTTTGTATACTTAGTTCCATACACAACTTTGTTAAATGGTCCTTTCTAAAATGAGCTAAACATTTATTTCAAAGTGAACACACTTTAATACAATTTATAGCTTTCAAAGCCTTTAAGATATAAATGTCTAACTTATGACTATATTATTAGTCAGCTATAATGCAGAGCCCATGAATAATCACTAGCTGCACCTATTTGCCCCCATGAAGATGAGGGGATGTCTCGATCGTCAATATTAAGAACATTTCATTAATAGGATGCTTACTTGCGATGAAAGATTTTTGATTTTGAGTTCAAAGGTTAAGGTCAAAGGGGTTTGTATCATGAAGTTTATGAAGACCATTTTGCTTTGCAATATTGCTTGAGAATGCTTTGACCTACAATCATGTTTGATATGATGGTTACTTGGTATTAAATGAAGACCCTTTATTAATGTTCATGTAGCCTAGTCAAATGTTAAGGTCACAGACAATATTGTTAAATGAAATTTAGACCATTCGGACCTTTTGCCCATTATGTTTGTGAACTTATTTCCTCTTAATGCATGTGTCCCAAGCTCAGGGGTCAAGGTCACACACAGCCCCACAAACAAAGTCTGACATGGGTGTATTGGAGTCACTCTGTTAGTTAATTGGTTTTGAATGTCTCTCTGCATACATGCATACATGCTATAAAATGTGGAAAAAACTAATTCCGCATTTCTCAAGATATTTATTTAAAACTTGTATGACCAAATTTAAAACTTTTTCAATTAACAGATGCACTGTTGACTACAAATTGTAACAAGGATATATTTACAACATGAACAAGGAGCCGTTTTATTATGTGAGTTTTTTAATGTTGCCAATAATTATAAAATGCTGTACTCATAGTTATGAGTTAATTTATAATTCTCTTTTCTCAAAATACTGTGCAATCATCATGATCATAATTCAAATTATCACTTTTATCCATGTTTATCGTACCAAAGTACTTTTCTCATAAATAATAAAACAGCGACAAGTTAGGCATGGGTGTTAATGCATTTGACTGAATCTACAGCGTATTTTTATTATCATTTAACAATGCTCACTGTGAGCTATTGTGATTGCCGTTTATATGGTCTTCTTTGTGCGTGGTCTGTAGTTAGTGGTCCGTTGTCAACATTGGCTGTATTAAATGCTCAGAACATGTTTCCCCCTTGATATCTAAAAGGAGTTTAAAACTGTGTCATCCAACATGTGTGGTATCAGAATGCAATCATTTGATAAACAAGAAACCGTCGGAGACGGATGATGCTCCCCAAAGGTGTTTTTTTGTCACAATATTGCACTATATATTCAGATAAAAGGAAACGTCTTGAGGGGCATAACTTTGGACAAAATAATACGATGGATGGTTTAGCAACTTAAAAATTTCAAAGGGCCATAACTCTCTAAATAAATCATCTAACCAGAACCCACTAATAACATGCGCATCTCCTCAAGGTAGTTAAGCTTCCCATAAAGCTTCATTGAATTCCAGTCAGTAGTTGGGGAGAAATAGCCCGGACAAGAATTGCACTATATGTACAGTTTATAGAAAATTTCAAAGGGCCATAACTCTGTGAAAAATCATCCGACCATAACCGGCTGATAATATGCACATCTCCTCTTGGTAGTAAAGCTTCCCATAAAGTTTCATTGAATTCCGGTCATTAGTTGCTGAGAAATAGCTCGGACAAGAATTGCACTATATGTACAGTTAATGTAAAATTTCAAAGGGCCAGAACTCTGTGAAAAATCATCCGACCAGAACCGGCTGATAATATGCACATCTCCTCTTGGTAGTAAAGCTTCCCATAAAGTTTCATTGAATTCCGGTCATTAGTTGCTGAGAAATAGCCAGGACAAAAATTGTGCACGGACGGACACACGGACGCACGGACACACGGACACACGGATGGACGGACGGACAGACGAAGCGGCGACTATATGCTCCCCCCAAAAAAAAATTTGGGGGAGCATAAAAATACATTAATATATACATAGCAATGTGGTTGCCGTATTTTATTGGAAACATCAATGTAGTAAGGGATGGCATCAATACAATAAGACACACATTTGTTTGAAGAATTTATTCACACACACTTTCCAGAGTTTGTCAGTTGCTTTTTCACAATTATTTTTAAGTAAGTAGTATTTCAGATGTTACAAACATTTTTTTATCAATTCCATTATACCAAGTTTGTAAACATGAGACTTGCTTGTAGTCTTAATAAATTATATAGAAAATGAATATAAATCATAAATTGAGTTTTCTTGTTTAAATGATAGTATATAAATTGCCATTCTTTTCCATTTAATACATTTAATCATTTGATCAAAATGTGATTATAAACTTTTCATTTTATTTTCATTAAGAAACTAAGCTTTTTGCACATCACTCGGTATAAAACTAAATGTTTTTAGCCAAAACATATGTTCCACTAAATGTTATAATACTTTTGTTTTTATGCTTTAATTACAATAACCTCACATTCGCATCTTTTTCAACCAAACTTTGATGTACAAAAAAGGATCCACTAAGAAATATAAATACCACAAAAATTACTAACACATTGAATTCATAAACTACTGGAAAGCAGAGAAAAACACACACAGTTCAAATAAAAAACATAAAAAATAATCAACAAAAGTTTGTATATAAATAATTACACTTTAATTAGAAATATGAATTTCTAGAATAAAGGTCTTCTCCAAATATTGTGAAATGGACTATTATTGTTAATGTATTACATGATAGCCACTGTGTAAAGAAAATGAAGGTATTTCATGCATTTACTAAAAAAAAAAATTCTCTACCAATGTTAACATCTGACTCTTAAGATTAAACATTTTCCTAAAATCTTTTTATAAGATTGCTGCTAGGTCTAACTTGATATTAAAATACAGCTTGTTTTGATATGGAAAAAATACAAAGCTTTGCAAACAATTGAATAATTAGGAATAAGTCTGTTGTTTCCATTTAATTTTGTAAAAACAAATAGATCACTAATATCTTTCTTCAGTTCTATTCCTTTTGTTATAGTATTGCTCTTAAGTTCCATGGTAAAATTCTAGCAATTTTAGGCATTTAAATGTTGGGTAATACTATATCTAACGGGGGGGGGGGTATATTCTTTAATTGAACTTTGCACTGTTTATATGAGGAACACACACAATAGTATAAAAAGGCTAAATAGATGCAAGTTAAACTTAAAACAAAGATCACATGGGCTAGAAAAAACAATTAAGCAAAACTGATGCTTATTTGCTTCATTGGCATCTTTTTGCTTCATCTTTCACTTAAATAAATGGTAAAAGCAAACATTTTGTTGTAGATGTCTCTATCTGAAACCATTTTTTAATTTGACTATTATTTCCATAAATATTTTATAGATCAGCTGGGCCTGGTTGCTCAAAATTGAAACGGCCAGTTAAGGTAACAGTCTGTTAATTCAGACCCGTATAAAATTTACAAGCAACATTATAATCAAACATTTTCAACTTATTTGAGGAAACAAATTTGTTTGCAATTGATACAAATAATAAAGTGTTAACAATTAAGATATATACATAACTTGATCCAAACATCAACGGCTGTTAGCTTAATTGTCTGTTATAGTTTTGAGCAACTAAGCCCAGGATTGTTAAAAAAAAAAGATTGGAAGCAATAAGCTTTCAATCCCATTAATAGAAACCAATGGTCCATGGAATCCTAGAAGGGATATATCAATGGTAGATTGCCATCTTCGGAGAAATGTCATATACCATTAATACGTTCCTAAAATTGTTTTTTTTTTCTCATAATAATGATAGAAAATAAACTACCACTTTCCCCATAAATTAAAACAATAGACACACAACTATTTATAAAACAAAACCAAGGTCTTGTCCCCATGGGCAAAAGATCAAAGATGGCCCCAAGTCGCTCACCTGAGTTAAAGGTAGCAAATGGAGTTTAGCGAGATAAAACTCAGATCAATGATTTTTTAAGTTAAATGTTTTGATCAAAGATGGTCATTTCCAACTCAAGCCACATATATGAATGGAGTGTTAAAATACTTTTTTTATTTAATTATTCTTTTTTTTATCTGACCATGAAACAGACTTGGTCGCGATTTCATTGTCACAAATATTCTGAGCAAAAACTGGCCAATCTTAACATCAGTAAATATAAAGGAGAGAAGCTGTCCAATCTTAACATCAGTAAATATAGATGAGAGAAGCTGCCCAATCTTAACATCAGTAAATATAGAGGAGAGAAGCTGTCCTATCTTAACATCAGTAAATATAGAGGAGAGAAGCTGCCCAATCTTAACATCAGTAAATATAGGGGGGAGAAGCTGCCCAATCTTAACATCAGTAAATATAGAGGAGAGAAGCTGCCCAATCTAAACATCAGTAAATAAAGGGGAAAGAAGATGTAGAATCTTAACATCAGTAAATATAGAGGAGGGAAGATGTCCAATCTTAACATCAGTAAATAAAGAGGAGGGAAGCTGTCCAATCTTAACATCAGTAAATATAGAGGAGAGAAGCTGCCCAATCTTAACATCAGTATATATAGATGAGAGAAGCTGCCCTATCTTAACATCAGTAAATATAGAGGAGAGAAGCTATCCTATCTTAACATCAGTAAATATAGATGAAAGAAGCTGGCCACTCTTAACATCAGTAACTATAGAGGAGAGAAGATGTCAAATCTTAACATCAGAAAATATAGAGGAGAGAAGCTGTCCAATCTTAACATTAGTAAATATAGATGAGAGAAGCTGCCCAATCTTAACAACAGTAAATATAGAGGAGAGAAGCTGTCCTATCTTAACATCAGTAAATATTAAAGAGAGAAGCTGCCCAATCTTAACATCAGTAAATATAGGGGAGAAAAGTTGTCCAATCTTAACATCAGTAAATATAGATGAGAGAAGCTGCCCAATTTTTAGATCATTAAATATAGTGGAGAGAAGATATCCAATCTTAACATCAGTAAATATAGAAGAGAGAAGCTGTCCAATCTTAGATAGATAGATAGATTAGATAGATTTATTTCGGAGAAAGCATACATACACACAATGCACTAAAACAACATGTACATAAAACAATATGAAGTAAAAAACAATCATAATTGAAAAGTACATGCATTGAATGCACTATGGCATGCAAACTAACGCCAAGGATTACACAAAAAAGAGCAATATCCCTTATTTCCATTGTGGTCCTTGTTGTTGGTGGCACGACATAGAGAGGCACTAGTAATACATGAATAATAAATACTATCTTAATAATAATAAATACATGAAATATAATACTGAGATTCAGATCAATGAACACAACATTAATATCACATTGTAGCTTTGCAGACATGTACTATCACAGTATTATTGAGTATCACCTTAAAGCAGAACACATCAAATGTATCAATTATGATCATCATATCACAGATTAAATTTGGATGGATTAAAAATTTAAAGGTTACTACAACCAACAAGTAATTAAAAAGGAACATTAAGTATGCATGTATTATTAATCCGAAATGATAAGACATTGGGTAAAGGAAAATGTAAAAATTTAACAGCATAGCATATATAGATTATATTACTCTATTTAAAAGATGCTGTTTTATAGCAGATTTAAAACTGGACAATGCTGTCATCTGGGTTATAAAAGATGGTAGTTTATTCCACAATGTGCAACCCAAGTAACTGAAGGACTTCTTTCCATTTCCTTTAACCTTTGGTACAGAGAAAGCACCTTTATTACTTAATCTGGTATTATGGGAATGGACAGAATTCTGGGGAATAAACTGATTTGACAAGTAATCAGGAGATAGACCATTTTTTATCTTAAAAACATGGGAGAGCATTATTTGCTCGACGCGTTTGTCAACTGGCAACCATTGCAAAGAAGTATAATGTTCCGGGCTAATATGGGTTCTAGAATCAAGATTGAGCACAAAACGGATCAATTTATTTTGGGTTACCTGAAGTTTATTCTTCCAAAACTGAGTAAGACCATTGTACCATACAGAACAAGCATAGTCAAAATGACATTGTATTAAGGACATCACAAGAAGTTTCTTGGTATGCTGAGTTAAATACTCGCTTTTACGATATAAAAACTTTAACCTAGAATTTGATTTCTTTACAACAGACTTCTGAGAAGTCTGTTGTCAGTCTGTCTGTTCTCTAGAATTTGAATCTTAACATCAGTAAATATAAAGGAGAGAAGCTGGCCACTCTTGACATCAGTAAATATAGAGGAGAGGAGCTGGCCAATATTAACATCAGTAAATATAGAGGAGAGAAGCTGGCAAATCTTAACATCAGTAAATATGGATGAGAGAAGCTGCCCAATCTTAATATCGGTAAATATAGAGGAGAGAAGCTGTCCAATATTAACATCAGTAAATATAGGGGAGAGAAGATGTCCAATCTTAACATCAGTAAATACAGAGGAGGGAAGATGTCCAATCTTAACATCAGTAAATAAAGAGGAGGGAAGCTTCCAATCTTAACATCATTACAATATAGAGGAGAGAAGCTGGCAACTCTTAACATCAGTAAATGTAGAGAAGAGAAGCTGCCCAATTTTATCAGCAGTAAATATAGATGATAGAAGCTGTCCATCTTAACATCAGTAAATATAGAGGAGAGAAGTTGTCCAATCTTAACATCAGTAAATATAGAGGAGAGAAGCTGGCCACTCTTAACATCAGTAGATATAGAGGAGGGACGTTGTCCAATCTTAACATCAGAAAATATAGAGGAGAGAAGCTGTCCAATCTTAACATCAGTAAATATAGAGGAGAGAAACTGTCTTATCTTAACATCAATAAATATAGATGAGAGAAGATGTTCAATCTTAACATCAGTAAATATAGAGGAGATAATCTGTCGAATCTTAACATAAGTACATATATAGGAGAGAAGATGTCCAATGTTAAAATCAGTAAATATAGGGTAGAGAAGTTGCCGAATCTTAACATCAGTAAATATACATGAGAGAAGCTGTCCAATCTTAACATCAGTAAATATAGGGGAGAGAAGCTGCCCAATCTTAACATCAGTAAATATAGATGAGAGAAGCTGCCCAATCTTAACATCAGTAAATATAGAGGAGAGAAGTTGTTCAATCTTAACATCAGTAAATATGAAATAGAGAAGCTGTCAAATCTTAACATCAGTAAATATAGAGGAGAGCAGCTGTCGAATCTTAACATCAGTAAATATAGAGGAGAGAAGCTGTCCTATCTTAACATCAGTAAATATAGATGAGAGAAGCTATCCAATCTTAACATCAGTAAATATAGAGGAGATAAGCTGGTCACTCACAACATCATTACAATATAAAGGAGAGAATCTGTCTAATCTTAACATCAGTAAATATAAAGGAGAGAAGCTGTCCAATATTAACATCAGTAAATATAGAGGAGAGAATCTGTCAAATCTTAACATCAGTAAATAAAGAGGAGAGAAGCTGTCCAATCTTATCATCAGTAAATATGGATGAGAGAAGCTGTCCAATCTTAACATCAGTAAATATAGAGGAAAGAAGCTGTCCAATCTTGACATCAGTAAATATAGAGGAGAGAAGCTGTCCAATCTTAACATCAGTAAAGATAGATGAGAGAAGCTGTCCTAACTGAACATCAGTAAATAAAGAGGAGAGAAGCTATCCAATCTTAACATCAGTAAATATAGAGGAGAGAAGCTGACCAATCTTAACATCAGTAAATATAGAGGAAATAAGCTGTCCAATCTTGACATCAGTAAATATAGAGGAAAGAAGCTTCCAATCTTAACATCAGTGAAGATAGATGAGAGAACTGTCCTATCTGAACATCAGTAAATAAAGAGGAGAGAAGCTAACCAATCTTAACATCAGTAAATAAAGAGGAGAGAAGCTATCCAATCTTAACATCATTAGATATAGAGTAGAGAAGCTGACCAATCTTAACATCAGTAAATATAGAGGAGAGAAGCTGTCCAATCTTGACATCAGTAAATATCGAGGAGAGAGGCTTGCCACTCTTAACATCAGTAATTATAGAGGAGAGAAGCTGTCCAATCTTAACATCAGTAAATATAGAGGAGAGAAGCTGTGCAATCTTGACATCAGTAAATATAGATGAGAGAAGCTGTCCAATCTTAACATCAGTAAATATAGATGAGAGAAGCTTGCCACTCTTAACATCAGTAAATATAGAGGAGAGAAGCTGTCCAATCTTAACATCAGTAAATATAGAGGAGATAAACTTGCCACTCTTAACATCAGTAAATATAGAGGAGAGAAGCTGTCCAATCTTAACATCAGTAAATATAGAGGAAATAAGCTGGCCACTCTTAACATCAGTAAATATAGAGGAGAGAAGCTGTCGAATCTTAACATCAGTAAATATAGAGGAGAGAAGCTGTCGAATTTTAACATCAGTAAATATAGATGAGAGAAGCTGCCTAATCTTAATATCAGTAAATATAGAGGAGAGAACTGGCCAATCTTAACATCAGTAAATATGGATGAGAGAAGCTGCCCAATCTTAACATCAGTAAATAAAGAGGAGAGAAGCTAGCCTCTCTTAACATCAGCATTGAAAACATTCGATAATTTGAAATGTGGTATGTGTCTGTATTATTTGCATAAACTTTGTTTTATATTAAATCAAGAACTTTAACTCAAACGATTACGTTATAGCTGTTTTAGCAATTTGCGCAAATCAATCGACTATCTTTAAGCATCTGCAGAAGAAAATATGAAGATAATACTGCTAAAGAATATTTGTTCATAACGAACACTTATTCTTTGTCTTACGTAATCTTTCTTCTTAAAGTAACACTAGACTTGGTGAGAAAGATGCAAATACAAAACTGTCGATACTTGCATAAAAATTGCGCATTAATTAATTAAGTACACCAACTGGTATATAAACAGCGATGAAAAAAGGGATTGAGAATTAAGCATGCGGTTTACAATGTGTCTTCATGATTGTCACACCTTGTTTTAAAAATAAATACAACATGAAAAAAGCAGAAACAATACAATCATGCTAAGTTATGTTTCGCTACAAAGAACGTTATTAAAGAATGCTTAAGCTCGTGTACTATGAAATATATGGTCATATACATGTAGACTGTACTAATCAGACATATCGAATGTGTTATAACATTTATCTTTCACATTTACACAAAACCATAATCATATTCCAAAGGGATAAGAAACTTTTTCGGTAATTCGTTTTTAATTAACGTAAGTACATACATTTTAATGTATTGTCTGCTTACTATAACAGTTTTCCCAAGCAAATTCTGCATTTTTGATTCACTAAAAAGAGTGCGTTATACATGTATCTGGAAAAAGTGTCCAGGTATCGGGAATCAAAGTGCCATTGTCATTGAGTTGATCGGTAAACGAAGTGCCCATGAAAAATGTGCATGCGACTCTTAAACCATTTGAATTTCCTCAAATACGTTAGTAAACTTAAATGTAACATGTTGTAAGATTAATGAGCATATTGATCTTTTATTTCGAATAGTAAGCACGTTCTTTATATATTTACAAGTATTATTTTTTTGTTAAAATATGTACTAATCATCCAATTCATGCTGAAATACGCGCATAAAAAAAAACTTCATTTGTAACAATTGAATTCGCGTATTATCCAGATAATAATGATTCGGTCGGGTAAGCAGAAACAACTTTTGACCGGAATAACCTACAGGGGATGTAACTGCTGCGAAGAGTTTTATGTTCGCGTGACATATGTTGCCTCCCTTGTCAAAATCGCTCGATTGTAAACAAGCTTATCTATACACACTTTGTACATCGGATTTTGTCAATTGATCGCATACATGGAGTGTTAAAATTTCGAACCCTGTCTAATTCATCAAGATAACACCCGTGTAGTACAAAAGGATAGAATGTGTCTACGTTAAAGATCTATCATAAATAATACCATGTTTTATTTAACAAATAGTGAGAAATGAATGGAAATGTACCATAGAAGGTAAGTCGGGTACTTATGTGTAGTATTTACATACCTGCTTCTTTATGTACAGTGAATTTGTAAAAGACGTTGTAAACTAAAATCGCAATCCCGTTCAATGGCGAATGGATAATTTAATGCTGTTCAGTTAAGCAAATTACTCTAGCCTCGAAGAAAATACCCGTTAAATATTTATTCAAAAGTGTTTTCAAAATATTAAGCCGCAATCATGCGTAGAATTTTAATTTCCACTGACGTTCAAAACAATTCATGATATTGTCACGGGCAAAAAAAAGGTACCTTATTGCACCCCAGTCCCCTTAAAAACTTACCGTCACATATCAACCTCCTTTGTAGATCAACCGCATTTAACGCATGGACATATAAATGTTCTAATGTGTAGAAAGACTTAAATTCAGCAAACATGTATTTATTATACATGAAGTTATATTGTTTAATGCACAGGGCTCTTTCAAATCAGTTTCCTATGATGAATAAGCGTGAAGTGACCTTATACAGTTGACAGGGTAGGGTTAAGGGAATCTCTTCTTAGCAAAAGGTCAGCTAGTTTAGGCAAAAAGTGACAATACTATACTTACATGTATTAAGCCCAGGTTTCTCAGAACGAGGCTTCATTGATTTGCAGGAGATAACTGTTTTGAAAATATCACATACTTTCGGAAAATGAGTATTCCCTATCTACTCGTAGGTATTTACCGCAGTAGGGGTGACAGACCCTGACCTTACGAATGATGTATTGAAATTTCACTGATAAACATGCGATAGCTGTGACACGGCTACTATTTTAGTGTCAGTCAATGAACAACCGTTATAAATCTACATGGCCTGGTTTAAGTTAATTCTACGCTATATATATTCGAATAAAGGCGCTCTCCATATTCACATGCCTTTAGGCTTTATCCGCCTCGCACCAATCCGCATCTAGAAGAAACGAAACTTCATTTAAAGGGACACTTTCACAGTTTGGCAAAATGACAATTTTCATAAAAATTGTCATAGATAAAACATATGTTTGCATATTTTGCACGCAAACTTACACCCATGACTAAGAAAAATGTTGAAAAATATCTTTTCGTTTATGGATTATCGGAATCGGAAAACTAATAAATTCCACAACGCCGTCATCAAGAATTCGGTAAAAATGTGTTACTAACCGATATACTGTTTATGCGTCCTTCCAATTTGCTAAGCCTGCGTATTGTAGTTTTAGCGGGTACGGTTTTGCTTCTAGAGGTGGCGGGTTTAAACCCTAAATTGCTCACTTTTTTATTTTATCTTTTTACTTTTAAATACCATTTGTAACTATTCAAACTAATTTAGGATTGTAAGTTTATTCCTTTAATGAGATTGATTTTAGCATGTTTTGGGGAAGTGGACGGCATAATATGAATATGGCTTGAGGTTCTCTTTTACTCAAAATAAGAATAGTAAACTATTCGATGCGATGGAAAAGCACGACCTTACTGTGATGCATAAAGACTCTTATACGAAAAAAATGAAATACAAGTATTGAAGAAAAAATATACATTTATTCAATTTGACCTTTTTTGGATCAACAGATGTTTTCAACGATTCCCCGCATTTTTGAAAACAATATATTGACAGGGGCGGGCCCTGACAGTTGAAAGTTCGCACGATTGCTTTAAATATCTTTTCCGGCTTTCAATCGTTTATAAGTAAATAAACAACGCCTGTGAGTTCTGATGCATTTAAATTAAACCAGGAATGCAAATGAACCTCGTTCTGGGAAAACGGAGTTTAATCCATGTGCGTAAAGTATCGTCCCAGATTAGCTTGTACAGACCGCACTTTCTAATAAGGGACTGCCATTTCCGCTTAGTGGGATTTTACGTTTGAAGGAAGTCTCTTCTAAATGAAAATCTAGTCTAGGCGGAAAGTGTCGTCCCAGATTAGCCTATACGGACTGCACAGGCTAATCTTGGACGACACTTTACGTAAATGCATTCATCCCCGTTTTCACAGTGCGAGATTCAAATTTAAATACAAACTATTAACTACGTCGTATTAATAAGATTGCTGACAGACATGTTTATCGGGAAAACTGTATCGAAGCAAGTGAATAAGGAACGGTAGTTTTATCGCAAGGAACATTCCTACAGACTGCAAAATCATTCCTACAAAACAAATCTCGTAACTTGGAGATACAATATAAATTATACCACAATACCACGCTTTATTCGGTCAATTCTGTGTTAAATAAAAATACGATAAATTAGTTAAAATGCATTCAAAGCTCTCCGCAGAAGTATAAGGCGTGTTTTTTTTTGTGTATATACGGAATATTACGCTAGTCAATTGTTCCATGTGTTTGTATCAGTCGAGTGGTTTGTGTGATGACGTATCTCACGAGAGGCGGAGCCTCGAGTGTGATACGAAATAGCGCAAGCCACGAGACTGATACAAACACTTGTAACAATTGACTTGCGTAATATTCCTTTTATTATATACAACTTTGAATCATTTAAGTTAAAAAAAAAATGAGTTTAAGCGTTCATATTTAACCAAGAATGTTCTTATAATATTTTGCATTAAAAGTGACGTCATTTAAAGTAGTCCTGCTAGTATGGTAATACGGAATTGGAAATCTTGCGAGTAGCATAATACGGGAATTATTTCTGTGCAGTTGTACTTAACCGATTGATACAACTTGTATTTTTGGGAACATAAAGCAGGTGTATAATATATTAGGGGACTTAACTGTGATTGAAATCATACTAGACAGTCATCATCGGTGTACATGAAGGAAAAGCCGTAGAACGCTGACGTCACACGAGCGACCGTAGAACACTGACGTCACACGAGCGACCATAGAACATTGACGTCACACGAGCGGCGACGTAATAGAACGCCAACGTCACACGAGCGGCAACGTAATACAACGCTGACAAGCGGCGACGTTATAGAACGCTGACGTCACAAGAACGGTGACGTACTGGAACGCTGACGTCACACGAGCGGCGACTTTATGGCCGCCGTCATGGACGAGCAGTGGATAGGGATCCAGGAAACGACGTTCCGTAACTGGTGCAATGAACAACTCAAGGTGCCGTTCACATTGTTCTTGAATTTACAAGTCATATAAATGAGCCGCGTTTGGGGAAAACCGGACTTAATGCATGTGCGTAAAGTGTCGTCCCAGATTAGCCTGTACAATTTGCACAGTCTTATCAGGGATGACACTTTTAGCTTTTATGAAATTTTTCGTTTAAAGGAAGTCTATTCTAAACGGAAATCACGCCTAGGCGGAAAGTGTCGTCCCTGATTAGCCTACCTGCATACCTGGGACGAATTTTTTAAGGCACATGCATTAAGCCCCGTTTTCCTAGAACGCGACTAAAATCAATAATGTGACATTAACACCACACAAACATTAGCGCTTCTCAGACAGTGAACACAGAGCTTATGTGATACGTCTACATGCACAAATTATAGTAGATCACTACTGGAAATATGTCTTCTTTTTCTAAAAAAGTTTTTTATAAAAAAATAATTCATTTTTATATTTTAATCTGGTTTATACAATATATATGAGCCGCGCTCTGTGAAAAGGGGGTTAAATGCAAGTGCATAAGTGTCGTCCCAGATTAGCCTGTTCTAATCAGGGATGACACTGCCGCCTAAACTGGATTTTTTTATCAGAAGAGACTTTCTTTAAATGAAAAAATATCATAAAAGCAGAAAGTGTTGTCCCTAATTAGCCTGTGCGGACTGCACAGGCTGATCTGTGACAACACTTCACGCACATGCATAAGACTCCCTTTCATCAGAGCGCGACTCATATATAAACAACATAACATTAAAAGACATAATTTAAGTGTATTTTTGTGCTATTCGTTCTATGACAGTTTTGAAGAGATTATAACTTAATTATAACTTCATGACATCATGTTGCAGATCAAGACTTCGATGCAGAATGCACTTTTGTATTGCTAACTGAATGTTGAATTTCAGGTTAGCGGTCGTAAGTTGGGCAATCTTGTGACGGATCTGTGTGACGGAGTGTGTCTGGTAGCGCTGGTAGAGGCACTGCAGGTGAGATCAGACCTGGGCTCGTATTCACCAACCCATTGTTAGACTAAATAATAAAGATTGAATATTCTTACACTCAATAACAATACCTCTGAGTTTATATATATATACATGCTAAAAATGGTGCTTATATCATTCACATATTGTTCTTAACAAAGAATTATACAATTATAGGAGTTAAATGCAATGCTACACTTATCTCTCAAGTAGTTTAACCCTTTGAGCGCTGGAACCGGATTTTGAAGGTTTTTGCAAACAGTTTGGATCCAGATGAGATGCCACAGAACGTGGCGTCTCATCAGGATCCAAACTGTTTGCTTTTCTGATAGTGGTCTTAGAAAAAAAATCGAAGAAAATGCTAATTTTAGAAATTCAGCAGACGACATTTAAGCAGACGACAAATTTCCCAGCATGCAAAGGGTTAAGTACATCCATTTTCAGTTATAAGAATATTCTTTATTTTGGACTTTAGTCTAAGAATAGGTTGGTGAATAAAGGCCCTGGGCCGTATTCACCAACAGATTCTTAGACCTAAGTCTAAAAATAAAGAATATTCCTTAAATGGTTATGTTTAATTACTACTTTAAAGGAAAGTCTAGCATGGCATTTAACACCTATACTTACAACTTTCGTTATTAAAGAACAGTTCATTAATGACTGACAAATCATTTTTAGATTGTACATATTCAAACCTTCAAAAATGTTTTCTTAGGTCTAAGTCGATTCTTTATTCTTAAGTCTGAGAATTTGTTGATGAATACAAGCCCTGGGGCCACGTTTACAAAATGATTAAAGTTGCTCTTAATATAGGTCGAAAATATTAAAGGCTAGATTATAATTTTAAGAATGTATTTAAATGCAGGCATTAGTCGCAATGCTATGATGAAATTGATTATACTGTCAATACACAGTATTGATATCTGGTTATAAAGATTTCTTTACTAAAATTAAGATTTAAGTTAGTCTTAACTTATGATAAAAATGATTAAGTAAAATGCCTTCAAATGCTCAAAACTTTAACTGCCAGCTAAGCTAACATCCATTTATATTTTGGATCAAGCTTTTTATTTGACTTAATTAATTGTGCACCCTTTAATAATATGTGTTCATTGTATACAAATGGTGTTTTTGCTCGAATAATTTGCATATGTTTGATGATGGTGTTGCTTTTAAAATTAATTTAATTTGGGTCTGAAGTTAACAGACTGTTGCCTTTATTTGCCATTCAAGTTGTGAGAAACCGGGCCCACATTAGAATTTAAAAATAGTATTTGAAATACAGGAAGTAGTCGCAACACTATGATACTATCAGTACAAAATATTGATATCACAACATTGCGACATCTGTAGTATAAAAGTTAAGTATAAAAATAGTTAGTTTAGCACGTGATAGCAGTGACCAATATTTTTTCAGCTCCGAAAGATTGGCAAAGTGTACACAAAACCAACGTCCAAAATCCAGATGCTCCAGAACGTGTCCCTGGCACTGAAAGCTATCACAGATGATAATGTCAAACTGGTCAATGTGGGTGAGTTCCAGTATTCATTGTGAAATAAAAATGAGCCTTGTTCTGGGAAAACTGGGCTTAATGCATGTGCGTTAAGTGTGGTCCCAGATTAGCCTGTGCAGTTCGCACAGGCTGATCTTGTACAACACTTTCCGCCTAAACTTGATTTTCGCTAAGAAGATACAACTAGGCTATAAACGTGGAAAGTGTCAACCGTGATAAGCCTGTTCGGACTGCACAGGCTAATCTGGGAAAGCGCTTAACGCAATTGCATTAAGCTCAGTTTTCTCCTTAGCGGCTCAAATGTTGGTAGTTTGTTATTTAGGAATGTACAGATGAAACAATATCACACATGCAGAAATAACGTTTCAAATGTCAATGTTATTTTTCAATGTCCAACAGTTACTGGTCAATGTTGGTAAGAAGAATAGTTAAGATGGCAATATATAACTGGTCTATGTTGGTAAGAAGAATAGTTAAGATGGCAATATATAACTGGTCTATGTTGGTAAGAAGAATAGTTAAGATGGCAATATATAACTGGTCTATGTTGGTAAGAAGAATAGTTAAGATGGCAATATATAACNCAAACAACAGGCCATCACACGCAAACAACAGGCCATCACACGCAAACAACAGGCCATCACACGCAAACAACAGGCCATCACACGCAAACAACAGGCCATCACACGCAAACAACAGGCCATCACACGCAAACAACAGGCCATCACACGCAAACAACAGGCCATCACACGCAAACAACAGGCCATCACACGCAAACAACAGGCCATCACACGCAAACAACAGGCCATCACACGCAAACAACAGGCCATCACACGCAAACAACAGGCCATCACACGCAAACAACAGGCCATCACACGCAAACAACAGGCCATCACACGCAAACAACAGGCCATCACACGCAAACAACAGGCCATCACACGCAAACAACAGGCCATCACACGCAAACAACAGGCCATCACACGCAAACAACAGGCCATCACACGCAAACAACAGGCCATCACACGCAAACAACAGGCCATCACACGCAAACAACAGGCCATCACACGCAAACAACAGGCCATCACACGCAAACAACAGGCCATCACACGCAAACAACAGGCCATCACACGCAAACAACAGGCCATCACACGCAAACAACAGGCCATCACACGCAAACAACAGGCCATCACACGCAAACAACAGGCCATCACACGCAAACAACAGGCCATCACACGCAAACAACAGGCCATCACACGCAAACAACAGGCCATCACACGCAAACAACAGGCCATCACACGCAAACAACAGGCCATCACACGCAAACAACAGGCCATCACACGCAAACAACAGGCCATCACACGCAAACAACAGGCCATCACACGCAAACAACAGGCCATCACACGCAAACAACAGGCCATCACACGCAAACAACAGGCCATCACACGCAAACAACAGGCCATCACACGCAAACAACAGGCCATCACACGCAAACAACAGGCCATCACACGCAAACAACAGGCCATCACACGCAAACAACAGGCCATCACACGCAAACAACAGGCCATCACACGCAAACAACAGGCCATCACACGCAAACAACAGGCCATCACACGCAAACAACAGGCCATCACACGCAAACAACAGGCCATCACACGCAAACAACAGGCCATCACACGCAAACAACAGGCCATCACACGCAAACAACAGGCCATCACACGCAAACAACAGGCCATCACACGCAAACAACAGGCCATCACACGCAAACAACAGGCCATCACACGCAAACAACAGGCCATCACACGCAAACAACAGGCCATCACACGCAAACAACAGGCCATCACACGCAAACAACAGGCCATCACACGCAAACAACAGGCCATCACACGCAAACAACAGGCCATCACACGCAAACAACAGGCCATCACACGCAAACAACAGGCCATCACACGCAAACAACAGGCCATCACACGCAAACAACAGGCCATCACACGCAAACAACAGGCCATCACACGCAAACAACAGGCCATCACACGCAAACAACAGGCCATCACACGCAAACAACAGGCCATCACACGCAAACAACAGGCCATCACACGCAAACAACAGGCCATCACACGCAAACAACAGGCCATCACACGCAAACAACAGGCCATCACACGCAAACAACAGGCCATCACACGCAAACAACAGGCCATCACACGCAAACAACAGGCCATCACACGCAAACAACAGGCCATCACACGCAAACAACAGGCCATCACACGCAAACAACAGGCCATCACACGCAAACAACAGGCCATCACACGCAAACAACAGGCCATCACACGCAAACAACAGGCCATCACACGCAAACAACAGGCCATCACACGCAAACAACAGGCCATCACACGCAAACAACAGGCCATCACACGCAAACAACAGGCCATCACACGCAAACAACAGGCCATCACACGCAAACAACAGGCCATCACACGCAAACAACAGGCCATCACACGCAAACAACAGGCCATCACACGCAAACAACAGGCCATCACACGCAAACAACAGGCCATCACACGCAAACAACAGGCCATCACACGCAAACAACAGGCCATCACACGCAAACAACAGGCCATCACACGCAAACAACAGGCCATCACACGCAAACAACAGGCCATCACACGCAAACAACAGGCCATCACACGCAAACAACAGGCCATCACACGCAAACAACAGGCCATCACACGCAAACAACAGGCCATCACACGCAAACAACAGGCCATCACACGCAAACAACAGGCCATCACACGCAAACAACAGGCCATCACACGCAAACAACAGGCCATCACACGCAAACAACAGGCCATCACACGCAAACAACAGGCCATCACACGCAAACAACAGGCCATCACACGCAAACAACAGGCCATCACACGCAAACAACAGGCCATCACACGCAAACAACAGGCCATCACATGCAAACAACAGGCCATTTGTTCTAAGATCATATACATGGTTCAAACAGTTTAAACCAAGCCCTTAAACATTCGATTTTTCTAGAGCATACCTTCTATGAGCATAGAGAACTTTCTACATAACTTTGCAAACCGTACAAACATAATTTTCATAAAGAACTTTGCAATATCATTGCCTAACCTACCCACCTACAGAACATTGCCTAACCTACCCACCTACAGAACATTGCCTAACCTACCCACCTACAGAACATTGCCTAACCTACCCATCTACAGAAGTGCAAATACAAATGAGCCTCGCTCTGTGAAAACAGGGAAAACAGGGCTTAATGCATGTGCGTAAAGTAAAGGACACTTTCCGCCTTTATGGAATATATCGTTAAATGTAAGTCTCTTCTAAACAAAAATCCTGTCTATCCGGAAAGTGTCATTCCTGATTAGGCTGTGTTGACTGCACAGGCTAATCTGTAGCAAACCTTTTCGCAAAGCCATTAACCCTTTGCATGCTGGGAAATTTGTCGTCTGCTAAAATGTTGTCTGCTAAATTTCTTAAATTAGCATTTTCTTCGATTTTTTTTTCAAAGAATACTATAAGAATAGCAAACAGTTTGGATCCTGATGAAACGCCACGTTCTGTGGCGTCTCATCTGGATCCAAACTGTTTGCAAAGGCCTTCAAAATCCGGTTCCAGCGCTCAAAGGGTCAAGCCCGATTTTCCTAGAGTGAGGCTCAAATAATAGCTTATTTCTTCAATTTCTGAAATAATGTTTATCATTTAATCTGTTACAGGGGGTGATGACATCGTCAATGGCAACACAAAGATCATTTTTGGCCTAGTCTGGAGTCTCGTTCAGCGTTTTCAGATCTCAGGGAAGAAGAGCAAGGCCCCGCCAAAGAAGTTGATGACCATTTGGTTCCGGTCCCTCTTGCCCGACCTTGACATTACCAACTTCACGACAGACTGGAATGATGGAATTGCTTTGCAGTAAATTGATGTTTTGTCTCTTTTTCGGGAAATTTACATTTTGTATTTTTAGGTTTGAAAATTATGTTAATTTTTTTTGTTTCATGGACAAAATATTCGTTGTTACCTTGACTTTTCACCAAATATTGTAAGCTAGAGTACTGATGCTAATGTCAACATCGGTGTTTTTCACCGATAAGTCAGAGCTAAACTATTCACCATAATGTTTTCATTGGCATCTGCGTCATCGTCCGCCTAATGATCTGGAAAATGTTAATGTGCATTTCCATATCACTGTTTTGATAACAAGTGTTCAATTTTAACTTCACACATGTGTTTGGGGTCATTATGTGAAATACATGTAACTGACCAATTTCCATAACTCTGACCTATGTGTCTTTTTTGTACTCAGAACATTCTGAGTAACGTTTGTGTGCAACTACACCATAAATCTATATTAACTACAGATGTCGAAATGACACGTTACATAATAATAAATAATTATGTGTTCCAGTTCTCTATGAACATTCTCTAACCAAGGCCTATAACTTTGCCCTCTTTGTACTTATAAAACTTTGGTTAAAGATTGTAAGCAAGTTGAAATTATGGTCAACGTTTGCATGCAACAAGTACATACCTCACACATGTCCTTGATGATTTAATATAATATTTTGTATCTGTAGAATAAGACAATTATGATACATGTTTATCAATACCAGATCTTGTTTGTTTATTTAAAAACAAAAACAAAAAACAAACACATACACTTTATTGCAGAAATACTGGCTGACGGTAAACAAATGAAGTCAAATCCTGCAATTTTTTAGACAATTAATAAAAACTGATGTAATAATTTATTACATCAAATTGATAACACACAATATTTTTAATGCTTTCAGTGCTTTGATTGACCAAATCAAACCTGGAGTCTCCCCTGAGTGGCGTAAACTTCGTAGTGAGGACAGGTAATATTGAGATAATGTCAGATGGGCTGTTATTTTAATCTGCTCTTCTACGCTTTAACCCTTTGAGCGCTGGTACCGGATTTTGAAGGCCTTTGCAAACAGTTTGGATCCAGATGAGATGCCACAGAACGTGGCGTCTCATCAGGATCCAAACTGTTTGCTATTCTGATAGTATTCTTGGAAAAAAAACGAAGAAAATGCTAATTTTAGAAATTCAGCAGACGACATTTTAGCAGATGACAAATTTCCCAGCATGCAAAGGGTTAACCTTTATGTTGTGATTACCTAAGTGGTGTTTACAGTACAGACTATATCTGGCTTGCAATATGATTTGCTTAATTTAAGTATAATCTATTATATATTTTTTTATCTCCATTGCATTAAGAGCATGATATAACATACAACTAAAATTGGTTTGTTCTTATGATATGGCATTAAACTAAAATTTGGAATTTACATATGATATGGCACAAAACTAAAACTTATATTTTCATATGATTTGGCATAGCACTGAAATTTATATTTGCATATGACATGGCATAAAACTAAAATTTGTACCGGTATTAACATGATATGACATAAAACTACAAATTTATATTTTCATATGATATGTCATAAAACTTAATACAAAATCTTTTCATATGATACTGCAAAAAACTATTTTTTTTATTTTCATATTATCTGGCTTAAAACTAAAATTTGTATTTTTCATATAATATGGAGTAAAAATAAAATTTGTATTTTCATATGATTTTACATAAAACTTAAATTTGTATGTCCATAGGATATAGCATAAAACTAAAATTTGTATTTTCATGATTTGGCATAAAACTAAAATGTGTATTTTCAAATGATATAGCATAAAACTTAAATTTGTATTTTCATATCATAATTTGTATTTCCATATGATATGACATAACACTAAAATGTGTATTTTCATATAATATGGCATAACACATCAATACGCAATTTCAGGGTGGAGAACTGCCGCAAAGCGATGTTGATAGCGAAGGAACAGCTGAATGTGCCCAGAGTGATCTCCCCTGAAGACTTTGCCAACTCCGCCCTCGACGAGCTGTCCAGTATGACCTACCTGTCATACTTTGTAAAGCACGAGTCTCCCGGATACTACCACACCCTGAACTGGGCGTGCAAGCAGCTGAGGACTACCAACATCACTAACCTTACGGTAACCATGGTGACAAGAAAGGACAAATGCGATGGTTATGAAAAATCCATTCTTAAATTTTACAATTTAATTTACAAACAAATGATAAAACAGACTCAGTGCAAAAGTCCGAATTCTGTGTTTAACCCACTGTAAAAAGAAACAATGGTTGTACTTATCAATACTATCATAACATTGGTTTTCATTTTCTTCTTCATTGCCATCATAATCATCATCATTGCCACCATAATTACCACTGTCATAAGAATCATCATCATTATTATTGGCATTTTGCAGCAAGCCATCCTGCTGATTTCCACCACTCTAATGAAAATCATCATCATAACAATCATCATCATCATCATTATCATAACCATTATCATCATCACCACAATGTCCATCATTATTTTCAATCCTCATCATATTTCCCATCCATTTTATTTCCAGACGGACTGGAACGATGGCTACTTCCTGTGTGCTATAGTGGTCTCCCTTGGGGGCCAGATCCCAGGCTGGCCAAATCTGGACCGAACCAAAGCTCTGGAAAACTGCCAGCAAGGTATAGTACAACTTTTAATGGAGTGAAACCTTCAGGGGAAAATAGTTCTTATTTTTAAACAGTTTTAATTGATCTTTCATTGTTACCAAGTTGTTGTTTTTTTACTGATATTACACAATAGCAGGCCTACATTTTGACTATGTTTGTATGTAAACATGGATAGAAACTAATTTATAACTGTAGGTTGCCCAGGCAGGTATGAACTTATTTAGCCCGGTCAAAGAAAATTAACACAGAACCAAGTATTAGTCATATTTCTATAATAATTAAATAATTCAATGATAACATTGACCATATCATAAACGTGCTGTCAAAACTCATTTCATTATGCCCTTTTATGAGCCAGAATATTTGTGCTTTACACAAAAATAATTTATGAACTGTGGAAAAACTGTTACACGCTTTTCGAAAAAGCTAGGTACTCGTAGGGAATACTTAATTTTGAAAATAACTTTCCCAGACCTAGATCTTCTGGCCCCAGCCAAACAGGCAACCACTAATTTGTATTCCTGATTCAAAGATTTACCAGTTGACTCAGTTGTGTCAATCAAGCACTGGATTAGGTTTGCAGACCTTCCATGTCATAACCAGCCCTGACTGTGTCAATCTAGCGCTGGATCAAACTTAAGACCTTTCATTCCATATCCAACCCTCATGACTGTGTCAATCAAGCACTGGATCAAACTTAAGACCTTCCATTCCACAACCAACCCTGACTGTGTCTTTCAGGCATAGATGGTGCCAAGGAGTTGGGGATTGAGCCCTTACTGAATGCCAAGGAGATGTCAGACCCGCTGGTGGACCACCTGACCATGATGTCCTATCTGTCAAAGTTCAGCAATGTACAGCCGCGCAAGGGCAAGGCCGAGCGGCTACAGATCAGGTTCAACTTTGACAACATCAAGGTTGGATCTCAGGTGAGTGTGCTCAGAGCTTTAATTTTTTTATAAATTAAAACTTTAAATATGTATGAGTGTGCTCAGTGCTTTGATTGTTTCTAAATGTAAATAAATGGGAGTGCAGTCAGTGCTTTGATTTGATTCTAAATTAAAAATGAAAATAAATATAATTACATTCAGTGATTTGATATGATTTTTAATTTAAAATGAAAATAAGGGTGAGTGTACTCAGTGCTTTGATTGAGTTCTTAATTATAATGAGAATAAATATGAGTGCAAGCATGGCTTTGATTTGATTGTGAATTAAAATTTAAAAAAAATGTAATTGTACTCAGTGCTTTGATTTTAATTTTTATTTGAAAGGAATACAAGGGTGAGTGTGCTCAGTGCTTTGATTGGTGTCTAAATATAAAATAAGAATACATATGAGTGCAGTCAGTGCTGTGATTTGATTATTTATGTAAAATGAGAATAAGGGTGAGTGTTCTGAGTGCTTTGATTTGATTGTGAATTTAAATTGAAAATAAATATGTTTGCACTCAGTGCTTTGATTTCATTTTTAATTATAAATGGATATAAGTGTGAGTGTGCTCAGCGCATTGACTTGATTTTCAAATATAAAAAATGAAAATAAGGGTTTGTGCATTTAGTGCTTTGGTTCGATTTTTAATTTAAGATGAAAGTAGGGTGAGTGTCCTCTGTGCTTTGATTTTAAATAAATTACAACATGACCTTGGGTTTGTGTGCTCGGTGTTTATAAATTGACATTACAAACATAATTTTGCTAATATTGGGTTCAACATTGATGTCTGGTTGAACATTGCAGGTAGAAAATCAATAAGTAACAATATAGACAATATTATGAAATATTAAAAAAAGATTTTATTTGAAACTTAATACCAAGAAACCAACACACCAGATGTACAGTTGCTGATTTTATAGTTATTCATCAAAATAAACATACCAGTGTTAACCCTTTGAGCGCAGGAACTGGATTTTGAAGGCCTTTGCAAACAGTTTGGATCCAGATGAGACGCCACAAAATGTGGCGTCTCATCAGGATCCAAACTGTTTGCTATNGAATACCTACATCAGTCCAACATTTGAATTATGATACATACTTTATTAGAGAAACTTGCTTCACCATCAATATCTGTCTCTGGAAATATTGTTGTATATTGAACTACTTCAAACATTTTAAACATGCATTTTTTTGTATCATATGAAGTTTTGCGTTTGCAATATTTATTATTTAATTATCCTACATACAGATTTGGTAAAATTATCCCCTTCTTTTAACTCAGAATTTCAATAACATGATTGTACCAACTTCTACATATTAAGGCATGCAACATGGTGGGAACTTTGTCACAACTGTCAAAAACTTCAAGTTGCAAGTTGTGTATGACGTACCCTTTGGGTCAAAAGTACATATACGCCAAAAGCTAAATATAGAAATCCCTGCGGTGACAAAATTGTCACCGTGGTGACAATTTTGTCACTGCGGTCATAAATTTATCACTGCGGTGATATATTTGTAACTGCGGTGATACTTTGGACAAAAGGACAAAAACATTTGAAAAAACATATGAATAAACTTATCAACTATCCTTCATCTGTTTTGATTTTATTTTAAACTATTGTTAAATATTTAATTATTTTTTTGACAAAATCTTGGTTTGTTACGGGGAAAATGGTTGAAAACTGACCAAAAGATATAAATGTAACAGCAGGTATAAATAAATAACAACAGTCATTATTTGCCACTACTGTGACAAAATTGTTACCGCAGTGACAAAATAGATATCACCGCGGTGACAAAATTGTTACAGCAGTGACAAAATTGTCACCACGGTAACAATTTTGTCACCGCGGTGATATCTATTTTAAGCTGTTAGCGTATTTGTACTTTTGACCCAAATGGTACGGCATAGTTGTGTCATTCAGCATGTTACATTCATCGATGTCTGTTTACTAATTTCAGGCCGAGTTTCAAATCATCAAAGCAGACGAGAGTGTTGTAGAGAGCAAGACTACACTGCACCTGGTCTGTGAGGCAGGAAATGTGCCCTGTGACGTCAGGTGGTCAGGGAAGATCGCCACGTGTTCCTTCATACCCACCGTGACCGGAGATTACAAGGTAACATGGAAATATGTTTGATACACGTATTTACAGTACAAATACTAACCCTTTGCATGCTGGGTAATTTGTCGTCTGCTAAAATGTCGTCTGCTGAATTTCTATAATTAGCATTTTCTTCGATTTTTTTCAAAGAATACTATCAGAATAGCAAACAGTTTGGATCCTGATGAGACGCCACATTCTGTGGCGTCTCATCTGTATCCAAACTGTTTGCAAAAACCTTCAAAATCCGGTTCCAGCACTCAAAGGGTTACATTGTGTAATTATGTGATACAACAAATAATAAGAACATCAGTCTGGTGTATTTTCCCAAAATGTGGCGATTTGTTTGATTAATACTTACAGTCAAAAGATGAAAATGTATGATTATGAGATACAACGAATAAGACTCACAGTGTAAACAAATTTTCTGAAAATGTCTGCTACAAAAAGATGTGATACTATGAGTTTATAAGTTTTCACAAGCTGCATTTTTGGTCTTATTATTATGTCTGTTTTGCAATTTAAAAGTCATGGAATAATGACTTAAATTGGATAGATTCATAAATATTAAACTACAAAACTAAAAAAAATTATACTTTGAACAAATTGAAGTCACCCTTGATTATTTATTTAAGCCACATTCTGGTAAAACTGGGCTTATTGCATGTGCGTAAATTGTTGTCCCAGATTAGCCTGTGCGGACTGCACAGGCTAATCAGAGATGACACTTTCTGCTTTTATGGAATTTTTCATTTAAAGAATGTGTCTTCTAAATGAAAATTCAGTGTAGGCAGAAATGTTGTCTATGATTAGTCTGTGCAGACTGCACAGGCTAATCTGGGACAACCCATAATGCACATTCATTAAGCCCAGTTTTCTCAGAACAACACTCATTTATATTATCCTGTTTTGACTGTTTACCCCAAAATTTTAAAATTACTAGAACTAAATGGGTTGTTTTAAAGGCACACAATGGGTGTTTTCAAACATCTTTTGAGAAACTTTCATTTTCTGGTAAAGTAATAAGTACAAGTCAGCATCATTGTTATAAGTCTCTGAAAGACCCCATACAAAATAAGCTGCCTAGCTTTCACACTTGCATCTGTTTAACTTCTCCTTTACTTTAAGTGATTCAAATGATTGAAAATTAATATGCTTTGAAATGGTTTAAAATAAACTCAGTTTAAGAAAAATGTTTATGGACGGAACAACTTTTACATATCTCCAGAGTTAGAAATGAAGGTTCAAATATGACATCACCATGGAGTGCAGAAGATGTGAAAGACACTTTACCTCCTGTGATTCCAATATTCCTGGGTTATTTGCCGTTGAAACTAACTGACCTAGCGTTGCAGGAGTAAAAGTCTGGTTTTCTGTTGCTCTTATTTCTGATTCAGTTGACTGTATCTTACGAGGACACAGTTATCAAGGGATGTCCCATCGAGTTCATCACTTAAGTGTTAGAGCTCATATTTCTTATTTAGTTGACCGTTTCTTACGAGCACACAGTTATCAAGGGATGTCCCATTGAGTTCATCACTAAAGTGTTAGAGCTCATATTTCTTATTAAGTTGACCGTGTCTTACGAGGACAAAGTTATCAAGGGATGTCCAATCGGGTTCATCACTTAAGTGTTATAGCTTAAATTTCTTATTTAGTTGACCTATCTTACGAGGACACAGTTATCAAGGGATGTCCCATCCGTTCATCACTTAAGTGTTATAGCTTATATTTCTTATTTAGTTGACCGTGCCTTACAAGGACACAGTTATCAAGAGATGTCCCATCGGGTTCATCACTAAAGTATTATAGCTCATATTTCTTATTAAGTTGATCGTATCTTACGAGGACACAGTATCAAGAGATGTCCCATCAAGTAAATTTAGTATAGTGTTAAAGCTGATATTTCTTATTTAGTTTACGGTATCTTACGAGGACACAGTTATCAAGGGATGTCCCATTGAGTGGCATCTCTAAAGTGTTAGAGCTCATATTTCTTATTTAGTTGACCTTATCTTACGAGGAAACAGTTATCAAGGGATGTCCCATCGAGTTCATTACTAAAGTGTTAGAGCTCATATTTCTTATTTAGTTGACCGTGTCTTACGAGGACACAGTAATCAAGGGATGTCCCATCGAGTTCATCACTAAAGTGTTAGAGCTCATATTTCTTATTAAGTTGACCGTATCTTAGGAGGACACAGTTATCAAGGGATGTCCCATCGAGTTCATCACTAAAGAGTTAGAGCTCATATTTCTTATTAGGTTGACCGTGTCTTACGAGGACACAGTTATCAAGGGATGTCCCATCGAGTTCATCACTAAAGTGTTAGAGCTCATATTTCTTATTTAGTTGACCGTATCTTACGAGGACACAGTAATCAAGGGATGTCCCATCGAGTTCATCACTAAGGGGGACTCCATGAAAGTGAGGCTGCTTACGTCTTCAAAAAACATGAAAATGGGAGAGACGTATGACGTCAAGGTAAGACAGTGAAAACTATTGTATATAATATATGTTTTATCTTTACGTATGAGCCTTGATCTGGGATAACAGGCTCTAATGCATGTGCGTAAAGTTTCATGCCAGATTAGCATTTGAAGTCCGAACAGGCTCATCAGGGACGACACTTTCCGCTTTTATGGATTTTTTTTTAAAAGGAAGTCTCTTCTAAGCAAACTGCACAGGCTTATCTGGGACAAATCTTAGAGCACATGCATTAAGCCCAGTTTTCCCAGAGCAGGGCTCATATAGTTTCATGCTTTGAATGTATTTCTTCATCTGAATGCCAAGTGTAACGGGGCATATCAACGGCTTTTATGGTGTTATTAACACCAAAACATATAATTTAAAAAGTATTTATTCAATGATTGCTTAATAAATAAGTGTTATTATTTTTTAAACATACAGTAGTGTATTTGTTAGTAGTGTTAGTATTTGTAAAAAGTTGTGTTGGGACTTTTTTGCAGGCACTTGAACTGTGCAGGTATAGTAAAATCACTATCATGTGCACTATTTATTAACAATACTTTAGTGTTTCAAAAAAGTTATTGAAGTGTGCAATTTTTGAAGGCGTGAGTTTGAATCCTGCTGTTGCCATTAATAAAAAAAATGGACAATGTATTTTTGTTTTTTTTCTCAATGATTTGATCAATTTATAAATTTTTCTAGATAAATATATGGTTGCAAAAGAGGATTTATATATTACATTAATGTTGTGTTAATATAGGTCTTTCTTAATAGGAGAAGTACCTTTGAAATGCCCCTTATTTTAGCTGGACAACATTGAAGCTCTTAATCAACATCCATTTTTTGATAATATTGAAATATTATTGATTGTTTTATTCATTAACACATTGATATATGTGAGCTTCACTCTGGGAAAACGGGGTTTAATACATGTGCGTAAAGTGTCGTCCCAGATTAGCCTGTGCAATCAGCACAGGCTAATCTGGGTCAAAACTTTACTCTTTTATAATATTTTGTTTATACAAAGTCTCTTCTAAACAAAAATCCAGTTTGGGCGGAAAGTGTCATCCCTGCTTAGCCTGTGTGGAATACACAGGCTAATCTGGGACGACACTTAACGCACATGCATTTAGCCTGTGAACCCAGAGCGAGGCTCATATGTTTGTTTGTCTTCAAGGTGGACATATCCGGCTGTGGTAGGGGGGAGGTCCTAATGGAATGTACATCCCCCACGGGTGACCAGCGCTACCTGACTAGTGTCAAGGATGGCAATGTCATCATGGCAACCGTACAGCCCAAGGAAGTCGGTGTGTGGGTTGTGCACGTGTATTTTGGTGAAGACGAGGTCCAAGGAAGTCCACTTCACCTGCGTGTGAACGACCCACAGAAGGCGTGGCTGTCCGGGGTAGAGGAGGGATATGTGGGGGATCTTCTCGTGTTCAAAGGTACAGTCATGGGACAAAACTTGCTTGTGTTCAAAGGTACAGTCAAGGGACATAACTTGCTTGTTCTCAAAGGTACAGTCAAGGGACATAACTTGCTTCTGTTCAAAGGTACAGTCAAGGATCATAACTGTGCTCCCATTAGTAGAGCAGTAGTTGCCCTTTAATATATGAGTCTTTTTCTTGGAAAACTGGGCATATTCATGTGCGGAAAGTGTCGTCCCAGATTAGCATGTGCAGTCCACACAGGCTAATCAGGGACGACACTTTCTGCCTTAACTGAATTTTTGCTAAGATGAGTCTACCTTTAAACGAGAAAATACTATAACAGCGGAAAGTGTTGTCCCTGATAAGCCTGTACGGACTGCACAAGCTTATCAGGGATGACACTTTACGCCCATGCATTATGCCCAGTATTCCCAGAAAGAGGCCCATCTTAACTTCTCCTAAGTGATACAGTATTGGGCAACTTTAAACAGGAGTAAACAACTTTAAACAGGACTGATGTTGCTGGGGATATTTCTCATGTCGTTGTGTTTCAGATTTGTCTTGAATAAATTGACACAGAATAATATACATCTGAAAATTATGGATGTATTATTTAAAGGTCTGTTTTAATTTATAAGCATCTTTGCGACACAGATGAAATGTTTTTTTACCATCGAAACTTTGTGATTTGAAAAAAAACTGATTTGCTCAAGAATCATAACTCTGAATTTAATATTGAGTTAATGCCCTTTGTTATTTTTTTTTCATTTGTGCTGTGCTTTTGTAGTCTCAGCCAGCTCTAATATGTGTATCCCAGAAAAGCAACCGTTAGGAAAAACCCACTTATCTGCTGGTACAAATAAAGCTGACCCATTTATAATCCTCTCAAAATCAAAATCACACTCTATATCAACCGTTATTATTGAAATTAAGCTATCGTTGTTTGATATATGGACCAGCATTTTTTGTTCCAAGGGATTAGTGGGTTTTTCTAAACTCCTGCTAATTCTGGAGTCAGTCTATTTCTTCACATATTGTACCTGGTAAATAATGTTGCATTTTTATTTAATTGTATCAATAATACGTCGGGATCATCTCCTATTATATGTTTGTAACTACCACATTATTATCTCTAGCATAGTACTAACTATAATTTAACACAATATTGCTTTGATATTAACATAACTTGATTTTTATTGTATAATTTATTGAACACTGTATTATGTGAATTGGGAATAAGACATCAATTTGGGAATAAATTGTGTTTTATCAAAAGTGCATAATATGCAGTTTTATATGTTGTATTTATATAGTTTGACAAATTATAATTAAAACAGTTACTTGCATATATAATAGCATCATTTAAATTGATTTCACTTCAAAACTGGATTTTTTATTAATTTAAAAAAAAATCCTCATGAAATGAAACAGTTTAAAAATACAGTTAAAATGATAAAAATACAATCACTGTTAATGAAAAGACATGGAAATTTGCATATTAAGCTTGAATTATAGATACTATATTACAAAAATAAATGGAGATCATGAAATGAATAGTTTTGTTTTAGAAAATCACCAAAATGATGTCCTTTCCGAGTTTGATGTCTTATTCCCAATTCACATAATACAGTGTTATTATAATAATTTACTAAATTCCTTTTAAATTTCCAAAGCAGTGTTGTTTTGTATACAGTTGATAAAATGGAAATGAAAACATATTTACTTGAACAGTAGCTTTATTTAAACATTTTATTAAATGATTATTTCAGATATAATAATTTAAAATTCATTTAATAAGCAAACCCCATACATACAAATTAAATAACACAAAAATAAAATAATTTGAAACAGAAGAAATTTCAAGTTGAACTGTTATTTGAATTGTTTAAATAATCTGCTATTTATATAAAATAATCAGAAAAGTGTTGCATTTTTGAATAGCCCATATTTGGACTGCAAGTTGAATAATTTAAATCATATCTTAAGAATAAAACGAAACAACACTGCGTTAAAGTCTGAGTCATTGAATAATTCTACCTCCATACACTTTGTCTATTTTCGTCTTTGAAATAATATGAGGATTGCTCTGGGAAAACTGGGCTGAATACATGTGCTCAAATTATCAACCCAGATTAGCCTGTAGATTAGCCTGTGCACTCTGCTAATATGGGACGACACTTTCCCCTTAAACTGGATTTTTGCTAAGAAGAGAATTTCTTCAAACAAAACATTTCATAAAAGCGGAAAGTGTCATCCCTGATAGCACAAGCATTAAGTGATGTTTTCCCAGAGCAATTAGGCTCATATGTATATAATTGACATCTTTGACATTTGTATGTCTAAAGGGACAGTGTCATAGTTTAGGGCTGTACAAAATATTTATCTAACACTGACTAATTAAAGAGGAATTAGAATAAGCTTTTAAAGCTGTTTGTCTGTTACATGTATACTGTTTTGGTTTTTTGACTTGATTATTTAAAAAAACAACATATCTGCTACAAATGTAACTAGGCACAAGCAGCTTTCTGTTCAGACCTTTTAATGGAAATAATAAATGATAATGTTCAAAAACAACAACAAAAACTTAAATGAAAATAGTACTGAAAGCCCAAAGCTTTTAGTCTGTCCCTTAAACAGTTTGCTAACAGACCTGCTTTTTAACAGTTTTCTTACTGTAACTCGACTAACCTAACCTGTCTCACAATCAGTCAACTACAAGGCGGCAGGGGAAGGTGAGGTCAAGGTCACAGTGATGTGTAATGATGACGTCATCATGTATGACACGTCACAAGACTCGTCAGACGCTCAGGTCCGTCAGATCTTGTTCACGCCTGAGATGACAGGGTCTTATGAGGTCAGGGCGTGGTTTAATGACACAGAAATCAGAGGTACAAGCCAGTGAGGATCTTTTGGTAGTCGTCGGCTCAGGTACTACTTAAAAGTTCCTCGAGTACTCTTAAGTATACTATGTGCCCAGGGTACAAACAATTTACTAAAAAGTACCCACAAGTATGGCAAGGTTCTTTAAGCGTATTTTTTGTACCCAGGGTACATTGAAGT
The DNA here is from genome assembly GCA_007657795.1 of Dreissena rostriformis. Lineage (NCBI taxonomy): Eukaryota > Metazoa > Mollusca > Bivalvia > Myida > Dreissenidae > Dreissena > Dreissena rostriformis. The sequence goes on from VMBQ01002627.1 coordinate 72,587, forward strand.
ATACTTAAGAGTACCCGGGGTACTTTTTAGTAGAACAAGAGCCGACAATCACCAATTTAACTCCAGTAAGCGTGGATATAACTCACATTCAAATGACAAATTCTTAAAGTTTTAGCAACAATAAGTAACACTTCAGTAGATATAATTTGTATTAATAAGTTGAGCTATAGGATAGGGGTGTCCCACTGAGACTTTCGAAATGTGACCCATTTCTATACATGAACTCTGATAAAGAAGACCCATTTTGATACAAGATTTTTGAAAAAGCAGACCCATTTGTATACGATACCATTGAGAAAGTGGACCCATTTCAATACAATAATTTTGATAAACTGGACCAATTTCAACAGTAGAATTTGATAAAGTGGACACATTTAATACTAGAATTTTAATCTATCATAGCAATACAGTATACTGGTACCTATTGAATTTGACAACCTGGGGTTGTTCTATTATTTTTAGATGCAGAACTTAACAATAACATTAATATAAACACATACATGTATAAGAACACAACACAACTAATTGTAAAAGCTAAATTATCATAAACTGATGTAATTTTGGTTTTTCAATGATCATTAATTTCTGATGAACCATGATCATGCATAATTATTAATTTTAATTTAATCCTCTCTGTGCCCTGGTCCCTCATTTAATTTATATGAGAATATTAAAGATTATAAATCTGTGATGTTTTGGGTTAAAATATCACAAATAATTGTAAATAATGTAAAGTTTCCTGCATTATGTATTTTGTCAATTGTCTATGGAATTTATTAATGACACTAGGTGACAATATTATATTGAATCAAGTCACAGTACTAAACTGGATTAACTTCCTTGATAATTTAATGCATACAATAGAAGAAACATTAACTGACTGAGAAGAAAAATTTCCCAAAAAGTATGAAAACAGGCTTTTTTACTCATACTATGTTGTGACAATGCAAACAACATACATACATACCGTCTGAAATTATAATATTATTACATGTATGAGCCGCAAAATCTGTTTGTACTACTTACTAACAATCTTCTCGAATTAAAACCACTTACAATTGACACCTGTCCATAATAATTAATAATAGCTGCTTCACTAACCTATTTTATTTATGCATTTAAACAGCATTAACAGTGTGTTTGTATATCAGTAATTTTTAAGATTGTAGTTTGAACACCTTTTTTCTTTCTCTAGATAACTTTAGTTTAAATGTAATGCTTCAATTTTTAGCTAAATATAGCTGAATAAAAGTGAACAAACACTAAGAGATAACCATCACTAGAATAGTGAGTAAATAGTGAGTTTTCCCAAAACAATGCTCATATTATTTCTGCAGGTTCGCCAGCGCGTGTTGCTGTACAAGACCCCAGTCAAGTGTCAGTGACAGGGGAGGGAATACTGCACGGAACAAAGGGAGAGGACTCCAGCTTCAAAGTGAACGCCAGCGGGGTGGGTGGAAATGTAAAAGTGGATGTATCAGGTGGGTGATGTAATGCATTTTCATATCAACTGAATATTTAAAAATGTTTTACCGTAATCATATTTTATTTTGTGGGTAAAAATGGAATTTTGTTCCAGTCATATACATCTCTTTCTTAACCATAGCGCGCATAAAATAATATGGATCTGCTCATATCTCTCAGAAAGTTCCTAACAACTGTCATGAAACCTGTGGATTATTCATCCATTTGTATTTAACATTAAAAACATGTTTAAACTGATATAATATTACATACAAATTGGATATAAAATGTTTGCCTTTTTTTGTAAAATTAAATGAATGGAATCATACTAAGAAATAGGCACTGAGAATTAAATTAATTAATAAAATGCATCATTAAAGATAAGATTTCCTTAACCCTTTCCGGCTCAGAAGCAAAGTGAAAATGGCTAAATGCAATCAGCTTAAAACCAGAACAGGTTTATGCTGTTTAATGTTCATCGCTACCATAGGGTTTGAAGTGATGCCTTCAAAACTTGAACCTAGTTAGAAAGGACTTAATTACATTTAATTTTATTTTTAAAAGACTACCAATGCGTCAAAATGTGTATATTTACACCACAGGTTGTTAGCCTGTGGATATGATATTAAATAGTAAAAACATCATTTTGACTAAAAATTAATCAAATTATAATGAAAAATGAACTTAAATAATTTTGTTCACTATATATATTTGATAGTGAACACATTTTTTTTTAGAGAAGTTGTAATTTGATTATTTTTCATTTAAAATGATGATTTTACTAATTTAATATCATAGCCACATGCTAACCACATGTGATTTACCCCTTGTGCCTCTATGCTGATATCATATCTCTCACAGCCCCGGACGGTTCCCTCGTGGACTGTCAGTGGAGGCAGGTCACGCCCGATGTTTACGAGTTCACGTACCGACCAACCACCGCCGGCATGTACAATATCAACGTGTTGTGGAATGGCCGTCCCTTGCCCGGTATGCATGTTATTTACAGCAAAACTTGTACTGTTATGAGCCCTGTTCTGGGAAACTGGGGTGAATGCATGTGCGTAAAGCGTCGTCCTTGATTAGCCTGCGCATTCTTCACAGGTTAATCAGGGAAGACACTTTCTTCTTATATGGAATTGTTTGTTTAAAGAAGACTGTTCTAAACATAAATCAAATATAGACGGAAACTATTGTCCCTGATTAGCCTGTGCAGACCGCACAGGCTAATCTGGGATGACACATTACGCACAAGCATAACGCCCAGTTTTCCCAAATCGAAGCTAATTTGATTGTCAAGGATTCATTATATTTACAATAAAATAGGAACTGAAATGGTTGTGAACGAAGATTGAGTCATGACATGTCTCGACGTTAAAAAGATTTATTCACAATTTTATGAAACAGATCCTTAAAATGTCATTACTACCAAAATAAAAGAAGTGAAACTTCACCAGCAAAACGAACGTTTATGATTAAATAAAACGGGTTTCAATTGCATGTTATGTGACTGTGTTTGCATGGTGTGAAAGTAGTATAGTTTTTAATATAGGAATGTTAAGCTGATATTACATTTTTAAACTAAACCCTTGTTATTTGAAATTTGAAAATAATAATACTCCGTATGTTTATCAATGTCAGTAGGTATTCAGAAACATTTGGAAAAGAAATAAAATAACCCTTTTTTTCCTTTTTGTAGGTTTTTTTTTATTCAGATTTTGAAGCATTTTCTTTAATGATTATCAGGTGTATTCGATAAGGATTTTAAATAAGTGTTATATTAGTATTTGCAACAATAAGAAGCCAGGATAATTAGCTAAACTGTATAATGGTTTCAACATACAGGCTGTAATAATAATAATAATAATATTAATAATACTAATTATTATTATTATTATTATTATTGTAAACCTATAAAGCTTCCAGCAGGAGTTAGCTTAGACCAGCTTTTCTGGTATAAGTTAACTGGCCAGATTTTATATATTTATATATATAAGACTGAAATGTTTATAAAGGCGAATAATACATCAAGACCATATAATTATACTGTGTTATTCACTTTCATATTTTAATGTGTTTTGATTGTTGACAGTTTATTAATGACCCGTTTTATTTTGTTGTATTTGATAAGAGACTGCCCTATACGGTCAATAAACTGTCTTGGTTATTTGTTCATGCTACTGTCCAAACAAGAAATTATAAACACCTACATGTACCAGGTTAAAGCTGTCTTTGCAAAGGTATAAAATATTTATGGGTACCTACGTTTGAAAATTATTTGTAAGTGTGTAGACCATTTTAAAGGGGATTAAATCCCACAAGTTGTCATGTGAGATCTCAAACATATAATAACCAGTAATAGCAAATTATTGGGACTACTCTATCTTTTGATGCTTTGTTCCACTGAGAATTATTTCATCCAGTTTCAACACAAAGACAAATAGTTTAAGGAAGAGAGTTAGAAATGCTCTATATTTTCACTGTCAAGAAAATTTGTGTCGTTTTCTGAGGAAACTGGGCATAATGCTTGTGCGTAAATTGTCATCCCAGATTAGCCTGTGCAGTCTGCACAGGCTAATCATGGAAGACAATTTCTGTTTTTTTTTATGGAATTTTTCGTTTAAATGATGTCTCATCTTAGCAAAAATCCAGTTAAGGCATCCAGTTAAGGCGGAAAGTGTCGTCCCGGATTAGCCTGTGCGGACTGCACAGGCTAATCTGGGATGACACTTTACGCACATGCATTTTGTCCAGTTTTCTCAGAACGTGACTCATTTGCTGTTTTTCATGTCAATCCAAGCGATATCCCTGCTTTGTAGGATATTTGAACGTTTTAAAATATTGTCCCCTTTGTGTGTTAGGCATTTTTTTTTTTTAACAAATGAGAGAGCAGTTTTAACAATTTATTGTTAGTGTTGATCTTTACTTGTGTTGTTTTCAAATAACATTTTAAACAAGGAATTTCACATTTTGATTAAAGAATATTTTGGATGTGTAACATAAAACATTATGAAATTATAATGCAAATCTAATTTTAAATGTCAGTATGGAGGATAAACACTTTTTTTAGTTATGGAACATATATATCTGGATTACATTTTGTGAGCTTCTTGCATGCAATAGTGTATGATTTTGTTTGATTTTTATGCTCCCCCAAATTTTTTGGGGGGAGCATATAGTCGCCGATTTGTCTGTCCATCCGTCTGTCCATCCGTGTGTGCGTCCGTCCATCCGTGCACAATTTTCGTCCGGGCTATTTCTCAGCAATTAATGACCGGAATTCAATTAAACTTTATGGGAAGCTTCACTACCAAGAGGAGATGTGCATATTATCAGCCGGTTCTGGTCGGATGATTTTTCACAGAGTTGTGGCCCTTTGAAATTTTCCATTAACTGTACATATAGTGCAATTCTTGTCCGGGCTATTTCTCAGCAACTAATGACCGGAATTCAATAAAACTTTATGCGAAGCTTCACTACCAAGAGGATATGTGCATATTATCAGCCGGTTCTGGTCGGATGATTTTTCACAGAGTTATGGCCCTTTGAAATTTTCTATAAACTGTACATATAGTGCAATTCT
>VMBQ01002627.1:79192-130332 GCA_007657795.1 Dreissena rostriformis
ACATATATTTCAGGTGACCACTACATCCACCTGCACATATATTTCAGGTGACCACAACATCAACCTATACATATATTTCAGGTGACCACTACATCCACCTGTACATATATTTCAGGTGACCACTACATCCACCTGCACTGATATATTTCAGGTGACCACTACATGCACCTATACATATATTTCAGGTGACCGATACATCCACCTATACATATATTTCAGGTGACTACTACATGCACCTGCACATATATTTCGGGTGACCACTACATCCACCTGTACATAAATTTCAGGTGACCACTGCATCCACCTGCACATATATTTCAGGTGACCTCTACATCCACCTGTACATGTATTTCAGGTGACCACTACATCCACCTGCACATATATTTCAGGTGACCACTTCATCCACCTGCACAAATATTTCAGGTGACCACTACATCCACCTGCACATATATTTCAGGTGACCACAACATCAACCTATACATATATTTCAGGTGACCACTACATCCACCTGCACTGATATGTTTCAGGTGACCACTACATCCACCTATACATATATTTTGGGTGACCACAACATCAACCTATACATATATTTCAGGTGAACAATACATCCACCTGCACATATATTTCAGGTGACCACTACACCCACATGTACATATATTTCAGGTGACCACTACATCCACCTGCAGTGATATATTTAAGGTGACCACAACATCCACCTATACATATATTTCAGGTTACCACAACATCAACCTATACATATATTTCAGGTGACCACTACATCCACCTGTACATATATTTCAGGTGACCACTACATCCACCTGCACTGATATATTTCAGGTGACCACTACATGCACCTATAAATATATTTCAGGTGACCGATACATCCACCTATACATATATTTCAGGTGACTACTACATGCACCTGCACATATATTTCGGGTGACCACTACGACCACCTGTACATAAATTTCAGGTGACCACTACATCCACCTGCACATATATTTCAGGTGACCACTTCATCCACATGTACATGTATTTCAGGTGACCACTACATCCACATGCACATATATTTCAGGTGACCACTTCATCCACCTGCACAAATATTTCAGGTGACAACTACATCCACCTGTACATATATTTCAGGTGACCACTACATCCACATGTACATATATTTCAGGTGACCACTACATCCACCTACACTGATATATTTCAGGTGACTACTACATCCACCTATACATATATTTCAGGTGACCACAACATCAACCTATACATATATTTCAAGTGAACAATACATCCACCTGCACATATATTTCAGATGACCATTACATCCACCTGTACATAAATTTCATGTGACCGCTGGTACAGATATTGCAGTTTACCACTACATCCACCTGTACTGGTTCACATATTTCAGATGACCACTACATCCACCTGTACTGATATATTTCAGATGACCACTACATCCACCAGTACATATATTTCAGATGACCACTACATCCACCTCTGCATATATTTCAGATGACCACTACATCCACATGTACATATATTTCAGATGACCACTACATCCACTTGCACATATATTTCGGATGACAACTATATCCTCCTGTACATATATTTCAGGTGACCACTACATCCACCTGTACATATATTTCAGGTGACCACTATAGCAACCTGCACATATATTTCAGATGACCACTACATCCACCTCTACTGATATTGCAGGTGACCACTACATCTACCTGTACTGATATATTTCAGATGATCACTACATCCACCTGTACATATATTTCAGGTGACCACTTGATCCACCTGTACATATATTTCAGGTGACCACTTCATCCACCTGTACATATAGTTCAGGTTACCACTACATCCACATGTACATATATTTCAGGTGACCACTACATCCACATGAACTGATATAATTCAGGTGACCACTACATCCACCTGTACATATATATCAGGTGACCACTACATCCACCTGTACTGATATATTTCAGGTGACCACTACATCCACATGTACTGATATATTTCAGGTGACCACTACATCCACCTGAACATTTATTTCAGGTGACCACTACATCCACCTTTGCATATATTTCAGGTGACCACTACATCCACCTATACTGGTCCTCAGTTCCGCTGGACAAGTCTCCGATTTTAGCGTACTGTCCGGGCCCGGTTCTTCCTGTGAACCACGCGCACGTGAATGTGGTCGGGGAGGGTGCACAGTTGGCGCGGGCGACAGTACCAGCAGAGTTCATTGTGGACGGGAAGAAGGCGGGACCAGGTACATTAGTGTTTAACAAACTGGGTCGCCATATGTTACTTGTGTTAAATTAAATTGTTAATTGTATGTATGATTATTTCCTTTAAAGGGACTTGTTCACGTTTTTGTAAATTGACACAATTGAACAAAATAGTTTCCGATCTGCAAATTTTGTTGTAGTTTTGATATTTGCAAGAAAAGAGTATTACTGAACATTTACCATGCACTAAAATATCCATTATATGCGTCGTTTGACTATTAAAAAACATGGAAACTATAAAGCGCTACAAACGCGAAACGAATGAATAATTTGGAGAGTTCTGTTGTTATCGTTTGTTTTTGACATTACGAGGATTGTAAACTTTTACTACAAGGTTCGGTGGTTCGAGCCCAGGTGTGAATTACTTTTTTTCTTGCTTTCTTTAATGTTATGTTTGTTTTATACTGCAGCTATTTAGTTCCAATGTTTCCATTTATCAATTTAAAGCATTTAATGACAAACTTCAAAACATGCAAACATCTGTGAACAAGTCCCTTTAATATTTATATTGATAACTTGGTATGTTTGACGCAGGTATTCCGCGTGTACTGATGACAGGCGTGAAAACGAATGTAGACGTGGAGATGAGGGCCATGAAGTATGACAGATACAAGTGTAAATATGCGGCACCATATCCAGGTGGGTAATGCTGTCTGAATTTCCATCTGGCATACTGTAGATGGCACTGTTGATTTACCGTAAGGCAATGACTTTCTGTGCAATGGTTGCTGGTCATCATTCCACACAGGTGGTATCTCCCATTCCATACTCCACACATCACACGACAGCACCAAAATAGAAGGTCTTTGAGAAACAAAAAAAATAGCTTTAAAGTGCAGCGATACTTCATACCTTATCCCAACTTTCATAAGATAAGTAAGTAAGTTTGGTTACTGTCATAGGCCAACTCCAGATCCTCATATAATGCAGCCTCAGACTCGGAACATTGAAAATAAATAAATAATTCTGTTCAATAATTATGAAACTGTATGAAAGTGAAAGTGAACATTAAAGGGACTGTCAACCACGAATGACAAAAAAAGAAAAGTTCTAAAATACCGTATGTTTTTACAATTATTAGTTTATATTGATTAAAATGTCACGACTTGTATATTATATTACTTGAGCAAAGTTGTTAAGTTCATATTTTCAGTATATAAAGGTAATAAAATTTACTGGGTATGTCTAACAGGTAACTACAAGTTAACTATAAATAACGCAAGTAGATTGATCATCCTCGTCACGTGGTAAACCCAGGAATGCAAATTGTGCATGCGTAGTGAATTGTATATATATTATATAAACAATATTCAATCTACTTGCGTTATTTATAGTGTGTATATCGCTATTTCACCTATTTTCGCGATGTACTTTCGATTTCACATCGCGAAATTTTATTACCGAATATACTGAAAATATGAACTTTTTTAAGTAATGTAATAAACCAGGATTGATATTTTAATCCATATAAACTAATAATTGTAAACAAATACAGTATTTTAGAACTTTTCTTTTTTCGTCATTCGTGGTTGATAGTCCCTTTAAAGAACAGATACAGCATACATGTACTTGCTCTTATTGAGTTACTGGTATGAATTGTCAAGTCAAACAATCATCCGACTCACAGGCTTTTGGTATTAATTACTGTTTACGTACACATGATTTTTCTTTCAGGTGGTTACCTCTTGCATGTTGAATGGTCCGGTTTCCATGTGCCAGGGTCACCATTTAAGGTCACGGTTACTAACAAAGGTCATGGTGACAAGGTCAAGGTTGAAGGTCAAGGACTCAAGGGCGGATTTGTGGGTCAACAGTTGCGGGCTGTTGTAGATACCACTGCTGCTGGAAATGGTATACACATCAATAATTGTGTTTAATACTTGTTACCATTTTTTTGGCATTCAACAGTTTTGGGTTTAAGTTGTGTCTTTCGATGCCTTTTGCTTTAAAATGTACGCTTACTTTTTCCCTATATGTTTACTTGGTTATCATTCCGCTGTTCTTTCTTTTTAGTATACTTTTGTTTAATTTACTTATCTTATATTTTCCATGTTGGATTAGCACATGTTGAGTATTTGCCATTGAATTTCTGATGTTTGGCCTTTTTTAGTCATGTCCTCTCAAAAACCAACAGGTGTCACCTGATAATCATCAACAGGGAAATTAAAGAATATTATGAAACTTAAGGGTTTAAGAGGGTTGGGGTCAGGGCATACATGTTTTAAAAACAGCAATTTTAGTTTGTGTTAGTATTTTACTGTTTCATGGATGATATACAATATTAACACATTGCCCTCTTAACGTTTCCAGGTGAGGTTACCGCAGACTGCTATGGTTTACGTCATCACGCCCGCTGTGACCTCATAGATCATCGTAACGGGAAGTACACGCTGTGTATTTTCCCGACCGAGCCTTGTCGTCACAGTCTGGAGGTGAAATACGACCATGAACATGTCCCAGGTGAGCAAATGCCCAATAATAATAAATAATAATAATGCGCAGTTACATTGCGCACTATTAATTGTGTGCTTTGGAAAATTTTATTTTTTTTATTTGTTTTTATGAATAAAAAAGTAAAAACTACCTATTCAAGATATATGTATCGCTAAATTTGCATTTATGAACAATTCATTTTTGTATTTGAAAGTTATTGTTTAAATGTGTCTTTTAAGAATTGCTTATTTTATTGATGCACATAACTATTTTGTTTTCATGATGATGTTATACAAAATAGTATATTATTATGTTGTCTAACTCACATACGATTTTTAAGCTCGTAATATTTACGATGAAACATTTGCATACTGAATTACATGAATTACATGATGACAGAGTTAAGCTGTTGCTAATCTTGACTTAAAAGTAATTGTGCAATGAGGGCGAGCATTATTAGATAACATTATGTTAATTATTTGTGATCCCCAGTTCATTGAGACTTGTCCCCTGTTACCAGGAAGCCCCTTTTCTATCCCCGTGGGAGAGCCGCCAGACCCTCGGAAGGTGCATGTGTATGGCCCAGGGATAGAGCCCGGAGTCATCCAGACGTTCGAGAGCAAGTTCATCGTGGAGACGTACGGGGCAGGGGCGGGGCAATTGTCCGTCCGCGTGAGGGGACCCAGGAGTAAGTCATGGGATTATTTTTTTATATTGAAATACTGAATTTTATTGGTTACAAACACAATATATTCTCACCTTTGTATTATTGATGTAAAAGATTTTAAGATATTTTTTTATCAAATGGATTTTCTATTGTCACTTTTATAAATTGATATATAAGATTTTACGATTTTTACTCCTGTGAAAATATAACAAAGATCAGAGTGGTTTTGTTTGAACCTTTTTGGCCTTATTATGATCTAATGGTAACATCAATGTGTATGTATGTGTTAGCTTTTCTTGAAGAATATATAGACAAAGATCGTTATGATGTTTTCCTGATATATAATTTGATTGTCATTTACCTTATAGAAATTTTGTTTTAATCTTGTATCATTTGGATATGGCAGTATCCACAAGAATACGCTTTCTCTCGTGACATAATTAACGTCGCATAGTCACGTTGCTTAACCTGTGGAAAGTCTTCAATCAAGAAGTACAGGAAGTATCACATCAGTTGATCCGTTCGTAAAACATAAGAAAGCTTGGCGCTAAAACTTTATCTTATTAACTTACCTGGACGTTACCGCTATTCACTTCCTTAATGTGTAATCTGACAGATAGTCATTCTGATAGTCCGGGCTGGAATAACAGTGCCTCTTTTATTTTGTCGTGATGTGACGGGAAATGCACGTAATTCTCCTATTTACTTATGGATGGTAATGTAAAACCTCCTGAGCTTCATCATCTCACTTATCTTATTACATATGATTCTTTGCCACTGAATTTGCTTTTAATATACAATCGTGTATAATAAAATGGAGACCATATCGCACTCCTTTAAACAATAAAGTTGCCATTGACAAAGCCATGGACAAAGTTTTGCAAATATCAAACTACTATCTAGACGTCCATTGGAACAGTAGTCAAAAACAATACACTTAATTCAAACAAAGATAATGACATTACAAAAACAGTTGCCTATGCACTGTCGTTGACTGATGATATGCTAGCTCTATTAGGTAAAAGTAAATAGCTCACTAGTTAAGATTTAATACAGGAATTTTGGCAAATTCCTATGGAGGAGGAAGACAAAGGAAACACGTCATTTGCGTCGAGATTCAAAGGTCTTTATGAATTCAATGTCATGCCATTTGGAATTTCTCATGGTGGTTTCAATAATTATCAAATGAATTACTCAATGGTTTTAGAGGTTTGCAGTTGCATATCAAGATTATATCCTTATATTTTCACCTGATTTATAGCCCCATTTAGCACATGTTAACACCGGACTGAAGCGTCATGATAATCACTATCTGAAATTTAAACTTCCAATGGCGATTCTGTGCACTAGAATTTGCATTTAATATCCAAACGTTAATAACCACCCGAGTTTCATCATGCAACGTATTTATTATGCCCCCCTTCGAAGAAGAGGGGGTATATTGTTTTGCTTAATGAAGGTCGGTCGGTCGGTCTGTCGATCTGTGTGTCTGCCGGTAGACCACTTTGTTTCCGTTCAATAACTTTTAAACGGATTGACCGATTGGCTTGATACTTCATATGTGAATTGGCCTTGGAGAGATGATGACCCCTATTGAAATTGGGGTCAAAGGTCAAGGTCACTGTCACAATAAGTATTGTCACAATAAGTGTGAAAATCGTTTCCGATCTATAACTCTTCAACGAATTGACCGATTGGCTTGATACTTCACATGAGCATTGGCCTTGGACAGTAGATGACTTCTATTGAAATTGGGGTCACGAGGTCAAATGTCATGGTCACAAAAAGTGCGAAAATAATTTCCGATCAATAACTCATCAACCAATTGACCGATAACTTGATTCTTCACATTTGCATTGGCCTTGGACAGTAGCTGACCCCTATTGAAATTGGGGTCACAAGATCAAAGGTCAAGGTCACTGTCATAATAAGTGTGAAAATCAAGGCCCTGTTTCGGGGGCAAATGTCTCCGATCGCGGAACTCTTGTTTATAGATGTTTTGTATAAAAGTAATTTCCCTTTTTTATACAATCGTCTAACAACCGTCTGGCGTTTCAGTTAAGCAAGTTAAATTCTGAGAAACAAACAGTGACGAAAATCAAAGCTGTATTACTCAATGACTTTGTGTTAAATTGCATCGAACGTTGTAATACGGATGATTTGACAATAATAAAGTGAAATTAATGTGTTATTTAACTTGGCTGTGAATTACGCTTTACGTCGTTATTTGAATTACGCTACACTATTTGCAGGTGCCTTCAAGATCGAACGCTTTCTCGTTGCAGGTGCCTTCAAGGTTGAGATGCGTCGTGACCGTGAGGAGGAGCGCACGATCGTGTGTCGGTATGACCCAGAGGAGGCGGGGGAGTACATCGTGAACGTCAAATGGTCGGGGGTGCATGTGCCGGGCAGTCCGTTCACTGTCCCCGTGTTTGAGTCCATGGAGGCACTGAGTCGGTACGCGCGCCAGACCAACCAGGTGGAACTTATCGCCGACTACGAGTGGAAGGACGAGATTTAGACTGAGGAATACTTGAAACATATGTCGATGTATTGGTCCATTCACCCGTATCATTTGAACCTTGTTCTTGGAAAACTGGGCGTAATTGATGCGGGTAAAGTAACGTCCAAGATTAGCTTGTTCAGTCCATATAGGATAACCAGGGATGACACTTTCCGCCTACACTGGATGTTTGTTTAGAAGAGACCTACTTTAAACAAAAAATTCCATAACTGCGGAACTTCAAATGAACTGAATCAACTTTTCGTAAAGCCTTCGTATAATCGACTTGATAGCATGGACTATCATATATAAGTCAGCTATTTTTGTTTGAACTTCTATAGATTTATTAAGTTGACATCTCTTCACTATGGATATTCAGGCGTTATACATTTATCAATTGCTATCACAATAACTATTTAGAAATAAAACGTGTATGTCTTAGTTTGTTTTCAAATGAACCATGGCATTAAGTTTCGGTAGGTAGGGGTTTCAATCATTAGTGCAAAGCACTGTACATGCGTTGATCGCTGTATAATAATGTTCCGGTTGTATTTAATATGTTCAGATTTTATGAATGATGTTAAGTCGTATAGGAAGGACCTGTTCGCGTTTTTGTAAATTGACAAAATTGAAACAATTGTTTCAGATTTGCAAATTTTCGTTGTAGTTATGATATTTGCGAGGAAACAGTACTACTGAACATTTACCATGCTCTAAAATATCCATTATATGCATCTTTTGACGATTTAAAAACCTCAAAATTATCAAGCGTTACAAACGCGAAACGATTGAATAATTTGGAGAGTTCAGTCGTTATTGTTATATTTTGTGACATTACGAGGATTGCTTATATAAAGTATAAAATACATCTCTCATACTGTGTCAGCACGGATAGCCGAGTGGTTTAAGCGCTAGATTTTTACTCCAAGGGTAGAAGTTCGAGCCCCAGTGTGGATTACTTGTTTTCTTTCTTTAATTGTATTCTTTATACTGGAGCAATTTAGTTCCGATGTCTACATTTATCAATTTAAAGCATCTAATGACAAACATCACAGCATGCCAAAATCTGTGATTAAGTCCTTTTGATGCCACCCACAAAGTGGTAGGCAGTAAGCATTTCATTTGTTGTTCCAAAGCTTGTGTTTTAAATCGTCTTGAACAGCTGGTGGATCTTGCTCAAAATTAAAATTCTAAATAACCTTAATGTGCAGATGGTCATGAAGGACGGGAATTTAGATGCAAAACCATTTCCGCATAACTATGGTCAATTGTCAACTCAAATGTGTTTCAACTTCTATTATATGGAGATGTGGATCTTCTTCAACCTTTGACAGGTAAATGATGTTGATGTGTATATGATCGCACAGGAAGGAATTTGGGCTGTGACCAGTTTTTGGCAGATTTAAGGCCTCTTGTCCGTTTTTCCAATAAAGAATATAAAAGCCTCATAATTTTGTGTCTTCATCACCTTTTTAACCGCATGGTAGATTTAATTTAAAGTTTAATAACCTTAATGAGAAGATGATCGTGAAGAAAGGGATTCTGGCTAATATCTGTTTTGGCGGAACAATGGTCCTTTATATTTTTGTCCTCTGTTAAATATATATTGGATATGTCTATGTCCATAAATGTGTCATTATGGCATCAGTTTCTTTTACACATTTCTAGTTAATGTTTTTGGCATTTTTTTAGTGAAACATCAGGGAATACCCAATAAGCTATTGTGTGTGTTGATATATATTTGTTGTATTTAATTTGGTGTTAAACTGTTAAAATCATAGGCATTTATTTAATTAGTTGATTGTTTTTTATTTATATTAAAGCTGAGTGATAGCCCTTTGTTAATATAAATTGGCCTATTAAGCCGTCCCAGTTCTCTGTCAATAAAACAAACTAGTTAGATAATATTGGATTATAAGGGGTGATTATTATAAATTTGTATTACAAAAACGGCATTTCTAGCCACTTTTCATTAATCTCCTATGATATTTTAGATGTAAAGGGGTGGTGTTATGTTTTATAAATCACTCTGTGTATAACATAGTTGATACTGTGATTTTTGTTTGTATGTTTTGCCAGATATTTCTTTTGTACTCTAATGTTAGTAGATTGTGTGCTTATTTTTATACAGAATTTGTATGCATAGTGTTTGTAAATTGCTAGTCAGAAATGTTTAGTGTTCCAAAATAATTTAAACATATCTTTGTACCCTTATGTTAAAACTATGTATTAAGTATATGAATTTATTTAAATACTTGTGTTGTGAAATAAATATAAATTTACTATGGGCAACTTTTGTTTCATTTACCAATGCACTAAAAAAGTCATAAAAGTAGTACATATGTACGCCAAAATCAAACAACACACATTGATTGCATTATATTACTTCATTACTACATTAACTTTGGATTATTCTTACATCTCACACCATGTTCTGGCTTTGTGTCCTTTCCTTTATACATCCACTATAGATTTTCTTGCTTCCATAATTATTTCGTGCACGCCAACTACCTTTAACTCTTCTGCACTTGCGGCTATGAAATAACTCTTACTAATTGTAGTAACTGTACTAATTCAAAGTACGCTTTCTATTGCAATCCTCACAATAAGGAGTTCAACCAAGCAAGCCTGAATTCTTATATCATATCTTGAGACCAGTTACATGTTACAAGCTCACCTATAAGAAGCCAAGAATCTTACCAAGCTTTGTCACAAATTTGCCATTGTCAGGCTTTCTGGTTTGTTCTTATTTCAATCAATATCATGCACTTGGGTTATCTACCTTTTTTATCAATCATAAAAACAGACAAGGCATTTTTCACCTTAAATGCTGGTGCTCTTGCTAACATTAATCTTGGATCTTCATGTAACAGTCAAAACTACTGCTACATCTAATCAGAGAGCTTTATTAACCAAAGTGTGATCTAGCCGATATAGTATATAAGCAATTATTTAGAAGCCCATTTTCAGCTTTAGCCAATATTGAAAACTCAATGCTCTTGGGTTTAATATTGGGTACCTGAATGTGACATTGTACAGTGGTCTTCTACAACTTTTGTTAAAACAATGACCCCGGGGTCCAACTGACCATGCTTAAAGGGTCAGTTTATTTATAAAGACTTGTATATTAAATAAGCTTTAAAATAGTATTGGAAGCAGAAAGGCAAAAAGGCGCATTTTGGAATGTTTTTTATTGGAATTTATTAGCATTTCAACTGTAAACATTATGTGAAACAACAAGACTCATAGGTTGAATATTACATTGACTAAATGCATTCTCGGCATTGCAAACGCAACTGTCATCAACGTCTTCGTTAACGCGTTCGAAATATCTGCACGCTGGCAGTGTCTGTATGATCCGACCTGCCCTGTGCTTCAGCATCAAATTGATCTGAGACTGTTACTTCAACCATCTCGCCAGCTGCCCCTGTGCCTCCTTGAAACTGAACAACCAAGTAACACTTGAGTTGTCAGTCCTTATAATTAAAGGTCTGCCTAGCAAGTAATGACTAAATTGACGCGTGAAACATACTACCGCCAGAAGATCTCTCCTGCTAGTACACTACCACCTCTGCCCATTGGTCAGGGCGTAGCTAAAATGCACTGTCACCCATTCCTCTCCGTGCTGAACCTGCATTAATTCCGCCCCAATGGCTACATTTGATGCGTCGGTGTCTAAAATAAAATCATCATGCTGATTCGGAAGACCCAGTACCGGAGGAGTCGTCAACACTGCCTTCAACGCGTCGAACGCCTGCTGCTGCTCACTCAGCTTCCCATCTAAATGAATCGTGCCCGTAACCAGATACAACGGTTCTGCTATCTTGAAGTAGTTTTATCACCCGGTGATAATTGGCCAGGCCAGTTAATCGTTACAAATCTTTGAAACACCGGTCGGCCAGACCAAGACAACCTGTCGTTGCTGCTCGCCCAAGAACTCAACCTCCCTCTGGAAAAGGAAACGCTTCTTGGACTTCAACTTCAACCCGTGCCGTCGGAACCTAGCCAGATAATCTCTCATATTAGCTAATTGGAATCTCTTATTGGAAAAGGAGCTATCTAGAACGATGAGGTCATCAAGGAAACTCTCGGAAAGCCACATTGTCTCCCAAATAAGACCCGTTAGTACTAGATTCAATTCCCGGGAATATGTTGCAGGAGCTTTATACAAACCAAAGCCCTTTTCGACATACTCGGAAGGCCAGATGTAAATAAAAGCCGTCTTCTCCCGGTTCTGCTCCGCAACTTTCACCTGCCAAAATTTTGAGTTCGCATCAAGCTTGGAAAACCAGACACTGCCAGCCAGACTATCGAGAAAATCGTCGATCAGGGCCTGAGGGAACACGTCCTTAATCATAACGTCGTTCAACTTCCGGTAGTCAATGCACCACCTGACAGTTTCGTCCCGCTTTCGGATAAGTACTGGAGCCGAGGACCAATCAGACGTAATTTCCTGGACCACACCGGCCCTCGACATCTCCTCCAGATATGACTCTTCCACTCCAATGAAACACGCAGGTGTCCGCCGCGCACGCTCTTTAACCGGCAGACCATGTCCTGTATCAATGGTATGAGAAGTAGCAGTGAAGAAGCCCTTTGCAAACACATCCTAGTACTCCCTCAGTAGATCTACTAGCTGCCTTTTTTACTTATAATCCAGATGCTCAACAGACCGCACGTCCCAAACATGACCTGGAACCCCCTCCGACGGTGCAGCGTCTACAAGGGAGAAAGCGTGTTCATGTAATCCCCTCTAGTCTGGGGCTGCAGATTCCTGGCGAAAGTATTCTGCGACCGGATAAGCCTTTGCGATGAGGGTGTTTCTTCTAACCGATTGAAAGCGGCTCGTAGGGTTGACCAGTCACAGTACGTAGTCGGAACCCGCAGACAGTAAAACCATAGGGAAGAGAAGCTTGGAGTTCCCGAACGACTACACAGCATCTGCCACAAACCAATGCATCTTACATTTCACCATTAGCACCGAGTTGGGTGGAATAACACGCCTTTTCCCACTCTCACTTCAGCGACTCGCGTCTGTCCGTCGTTCGACCCGACGTTTAGGCTGTAAATCTGTCCATCAAAGATAACAGTAGCATCCGCCATTTTAAGAACAGTTTTTCCCGATTTATCAAAACATCAAATCCCACTAGTATATCGAATCAGTCGGGGCTACATACAGCTGCTCCTCATAACAGCAATTGCAAAATTTTAACCTAACTGGGCCCTGCATCGACAGCTTCCTGCCTGCCTGCCGTCAACAGCTTCACATCACTGAGCAAGGAGTTGGGCGCTTCATGGACTTGTATACCCGGTTTGAAATGATACTGACATCTGCTGCCGAATCAACAACTGCGTTAACCACTAAGTCATCCACCTGTATCTGCATACAGGACTGTGAAGCTTATACAAGCTGGTTAACGTGAACTACATACCACTGACCAGACGGATCATCCGTCGCGGTTACTACCAGGGGCGTCTCCTCAATTTTGGCCAAGGACGTCAAGTTCGGAAATGGGCCACTGTGCCCCACCTTTGCTTGTTTAAAGGTTTCGTAGAGGATTTTGCGGATTCTGGACATTCTCGCTGGAAATGATCCGAGTAACTACAATTTAAGCGGGTCATGTCCCGACTAGCGCATCCGAGGAAGAGACACGTTCCCAGGGCGATCACCACGGTTCGCCGCAGGCTGGTCACCTCCTCGATTTATATTGCCGCGGTGGAACTTTGGGTTTTGTATACCAGGCTGACCCTGCCCCTGGTCACCATACCCATCATTCCCTCTATCCCCGGTGCCCCTTTAGTAGGCATTTGAGCCGGTTCCCCCTTTCATAGGTTTTTGAGTTTCGGCACCCATGTGGACCGTTTCTACCTGGCGTTGTTCATTGTACCTTCGGTTCTCGGTGTTCACATTATATGGGGCCATCAGAGGGATATTTGCCATAGGCCTCCGCGGCTACATCAGGGCTGGACAACCGTTCCCCGGCAACCTGTAGTCTCTAAACCACTTGGATTAATTTAATCTTAAGCCTACCCGCTTACCCCATCTGGGGAGTCTCCGTGTTCACCGCGTGAGCCCGCCTGGACTCATCAGACTTACCCTTGTGGCCATCCCTCTAAGCAGTGGCGCAAGCCGACTGAAAATTATGTAACATTTTTATCTGGTTCATGGCATCCCCAATGGAGGTAGGCGGCTGCAGACTAATATGTTTGTTGGCTCCTTTTAATCTGGGCCATGACAAATCCTCGCCACTGTCTGCTCAGTGGCGTAGGCAGAGGGTAGATCCAAAAACGCCAAGGTTGCCAGTGTGATTATCCGATCCGACCAATCGTCTAACGACTCACATACTTTCTGGTGGGCAACCTAGAAGCGACCCTGTGCGGTGGCGGGGAACTTCCTAGCGTTAAAGCGCTTCTGAAGCCTCTGCATCAAAGTTTCTCTCCCTTCGGTTAGTACAGCATTGAAATCTGCCACCTTGTCAACCAAGCACCAACACAGGCAATCTTCATCAGACCAGTTGCGCAGCCTGGTTTAGCGCTCAAACGAAAGTAGTGCCTTTTTCTATATTTGTAGTGCCTCTTATCTTCTTGTTTTAAAAAAAACAAAAACCATCAATAAAAAGGAGTAAACTCGTTATGATGTTAATGAATATAAACAGTGTTAGGGGTAAGAAACTGGAATTACAAACTTTCTAGGCAACTGAAAATCCAGATGTAGTTGCATTGCAGGAAACCAAGTTGGATAATAGTATTATATCAAATGAAATCATACCAGACAGTTAAGAATATGACATATATAGAAATGATAGAAATTTAAATGGTGGTGGTACGATGCCCCTTATCAAATCTAATTTATGTTCTTCTCCCTTAAACTCAATCGAAAATAAATCGGAATCAGTATGGGCTAAATTGACTTTAAAAGTGAAAGATCACTTTTTCGGCAGTTGGTATAGGCAACCGCATGCCCCAGTAGATCATCTTGTCTTATTTAAAGATCAGTTATGTAAAATAAAAAAACTATGCAAAAGAAGATGTCACACCATGTATACATGTATTGGGTGATTTTAACTTTAGAAAAATAAACTGGCAAAATAAAATTAATATATTAACTTCATCATGCTTATCGGATTGCGAAGGCCAATCCGATATTGATATTCTAGACAAACATAGTGCTGAACAACTCGTGAACTTTCCCACAAGGGATGAAAACATTCTGGATTTATTAATAACAACCCTACCCGGTCAATTTGAAAATATCCATTCGCCAGACAAGCTTAGTGATCATGATGTTATCGCTGGTACGTTAAAGTGTGACATCCCGTACAAAAAAAACAACCAAAACGTTCCTTCTTCCAATATTCCAAAGGTTATTATGATGAAATGAGAAAGGAAACTTCGGACTTTGCAAAGGACAATTATTTCAACGGTTATCAAAACTCCAGAAGTGTTGAAGAAAACTGGCAATTAATCAAGAAATTCTTATTAAAAAGTATTAATAACTTAAAACTTGAAACTAACTTATTTGATGAAACGCCTATTTATATAATTATATTCAATGGCGTTGTACAAAGTTTATATATGTACATACAAATTGATAAAAAATAAAAGTCATTGATACTATTATGAAGCATTAATTAAAGGATTAATAATCTAAAATTGTGTGATATTAATAAAAATGCTGTAGAAAACTTAAGCAATAAAACAATGCCGGCTATAACATTAAAACACAGTCAGAGTAAAATATTGTGTAATAGATTGATATAACTAGGGTTAAGACAATAATTCTAATGATATTATGAGCATTTTTTTTGGAAACATAAAGACACTGTTTTCTGTTTTTCATTAACTGAAAGGATACGTGAAAGGATATTTCTGCACTCTGGCTGTCGGATTCCGCAGCTACCGGTCACCTGTCACCCTTACGGACACTTCCTTTGGGTTTTAACCTTATTTGAACTATTGTAACTACAAGTCACAAACAGACTGACCAAGTGTGACTACAAGACACAACTTAAAGGTTAAAATTACAGTGTGACTATGAGACACAACTAGGGGGCTAAGCGTGACTAAAAGACACTGCTTATACTACCACCAAGTGAGTTGAAGACTGGAGAAATCAAACCTCGTCAGGACAACCGTCGCACTCGTGAATTATAATAAATTATAATCAATCAATAGCGCTGAGTCTCGATTATTTTTAAAATCACGTGTATTCAAATTAAAATAGGTTGTAAAAGTCTCTGAGGAGAAAAGTTTTCAAATTCCGTTTGAAAATGTCTCTTGAGACAGAAGTCTGGATGCTTAATGGTAGGTCATTCCACAGTTTCGGACCGACAACTCCGAAACTCCTGTCCATGAATTTTTTTCTCTTTGTGCATTTAACATCATAACATACTTCATACGAGACTGTGGATCGTAGGTTACGTGCTGGTACTTTTTTCTGTTAAAAGTTCTGTAAGGTATTTTGGCGCGTGACCAACAGAACAATTAAACACGAAGGTCAGTAATTTAAATGTTATCCTGGCCTTTACTGGTAGCCAGTGTAGTTCATACAAAGCATCCTTTGAACTGTCATATTTCTGTCCGCTGAGTACCAATTTGGCACACCTGTTTTAGATACGTTGCATTTTGTTGATTTCGCATTGAGCTGTTCCATGAGATTACAATAATCCAGATGGGATATTAACAAAGACAAAATGAGTATTTCTGTTGCTTCTTTTGTTAAGTATTTCCTTATGTTTTTGATTATGAGGTAGTTGTTCATGGCTGTACGGCACTTAATTTTGATGTGTTCTTTAAAATTCAGTGTTTCATCTAAATATGCACCCAGAAACCGTATGCATTTTTCTGCTTTAACAGTGTCACCAGCAACATCTATTTCTTTAGATTGACATTTATTTAATTGGGGTCTACTACCGAATGTGATGAATTCCGTTTTTGATGCGTTCATTTTCAGTTTATTCTCGTTCATCCAGTTGTTTATAACGAGTGCGCAACGTTCAAGTTCATGAATGGCAGATCTTTCAACAGAAAAAGATGTAGGTTTGAATCGCTTGCTTGCGGTGTGGTCGTCTGCAAAACCGTAGACTGTGATGGATGGAAGAACGACATCAAACTGTGTTCCAGCTTACGTCAGGTAGAGCCATGGACCAAGACAACTACCCTGGGGGACACTACACTCCAAAGAACGTGCAGACAATAAAGCTGAATTAACACTTATACGACAGCTTCTTGGACGGAGATAAAAGTCTATCCAGTTTAGTGCCGTACCACATGCACCGTATTGTTTGTGCAACACGTCTAGTAAAATGTCATGATCGACTGTATCAAAGGCAGCACTCAGATCAATGGCGATACGTGCTGTAACCTTTTGTTCCTCCATACCTTCGATTATATCATTGACTATTCTAAGTAAAGCAGATTCACAAGAATGGAATTGTCTGTAGGCTGACTGATTTTTTGGAAGGAGATTGTTTTCATTTACATGTATGTTTAGTCTAAACAGAGCAGCCTTTTCGATCACTTTCGATAGAAATGATAAGTTGCTCACTGGTCTATAGTTGGCATAACTCAGGTCCAGTCCAATTTTCTTAAGAAGTGGTCTAACTATTGCCTGTTTAAATTTTGAAGGAAAAACTCCTTGACTCAGAGAGAGATTAACCAATTTTGTCACGAACGGTAGTAACTCGTTTAAAAATGATTTTAGTACTTTTGTTGGCAATGCATCTAGTTCGCATGATTTTGTTTGCAGATGATTGATGATCTTTTTCACTTCATCTTGGGTGAGCTCCTCGAACATACCGAAACACGGTACTTCCTTGTGATCGGGTGTGAATTTTTCGAAACTTGCAAGGGCATCTCGAATTGTGTCAATTTTATTCAGGAAGTGATCGGCAAAATTTTCAGCTATCACGGTGTCGCTTTCGCCTTCGGGCATAGGGTTATCAGTATTCTTTCCTGTTCATTCTGAGACAAACTTGTAGAGTTTTTTAGAATCTCCTTGAAAATCAATTACTTTTTGACTAAGCGATCGTTGCTTTTCTGCATTCAACTCGAAAGTGTATTTATTTCTGGCATTTTTGAAAAGTTCATATTGGTCTGGTTGTTTGTATTTTCTCCACATGCGTTCCAGTTTGCGTGTTTTGCGTTTTAGTTCAAGAATGTTTTCATTAAACCATGGTTTTGGTGCACGACAAATTTTGTTTTTCTCAATGTATGGAGCGTGTTTATCAAGAATTCTACAGATTTCATCTTCAAATTGCTCTACAAAAGTATCTACTTTGTCTGCTGTAATTGACATTTCATTGAGGTCGTTAGTAAATGCTGAGTGGTCTATGTTTTTAAAGTTTCGATATTTTATTGTTTNAATATATTCGACAGTGAAAAGTTGATAACTTATATGATTTAAAAAGAGATTTTTGTCTGTTTTGATGCAGTAGGTCATACCCCGTACATGTAATCAATATTGTTTCGCCTTTAGCCTGAAGAGGCTTTCAGCGATGAGAGGTACGTCAACAAGATACAAAAAGGTTTTCTCCAGCTCGAGAAGCTTTAGTTTCATCTAGTTTCTTTTAATGGCAATATGAATATCGTTTTTATGTGCATGATTCATCTCTTGAATATGGCTATGTAGTTCACATATATTCAATAGTTAATGTAAAATATTCAGAACATGTAAATTCAATGACATGAAACACATTATTATGTGTAAGAAATGCAAGAAAGTAAGAAATGCATCTCTTCAACTTTATGATAAAAAATATAAATACATTTAGAATTGATAGGTAAAAATAACCTATTCAAGTATACCCATAGCCGTTATAATTGATAAGTCATAATCTAGAACAGTATTTTCATAGCTCAAAAGGCACCACACGTATGACTGCCCTGCTTTTGCATTTACCCCGCGTTAAATTGCCCTTTTTGAATTTACTGCGCCATGCCCCTATGTCCTCCTGGGAAAAACACTAATATTTGGGCATTTTAGACATAAGAATTAGTATATGAGACATAACTCTAAGCTCTACAAGCGTTGATTGTCTCATATACTAATTCTCATTTCTAAAATGCCCAAATACTACTAGTTTAAGATAAATCCAACTTGGACATCAAAACTGAGACCAGAAACGGCTGCCATCTTGAAAAAAATCGATGCCATCTTCTATCTTCGAGTGGCTCAAAGGTTTTATTAAAAACGCACATCAAACTGAGTTTTCATACCAAATTGCATGTTTCTTACTGATTTTCTAGATTATTTTGCATAATTATGTAAGCTGCCCAACTTGTTCACATACATTGAGACCAGACATGGCGGCCATCTTGTAACTGGACGCCACCTTGAAGTTTTGGCTTACAAAAGGATTTTATCAAAAGGTTGTATCAAACTTAGTGTGTACAGTCTAACCTGTCATTAAAGACCACTCAAGGGATTTGGTCGCTGTGGTCTTTGTTCACAGGTGGTCTTTGTTCGCAGGGTCG
Organism: Dreissena rostriformis; assembly: GCA_007657795.1. Lineage (NCBI taxonomy): Eukaryota > Metazoa > Mollusca > Bivalvia > Myida > Dreissenidae > Dreissena > Dreissena rostriformis. Next base: position 98,580 of record VMBQ01002627.1, read on the forward strand.
ATTGAAACTTTGCAAAATATTCTATTAGGCTTTTACAGGTACCTTATCTACGTATGTGCTCTACTGTTTTAATGTTTAAATACTTATGCATGTGTAATGTAATAAAGGATTGAAAACACAGTTTTGTTTTTATATTTATTATTTCAATGTACTTATATTTCATTACTTATTTCATTAATCATATAAATGTACATGTATAAATAACTATTGACATATATGTAAATGTACGTGAACTGACAATTTACTTATCGATAATTAATGCACGTCTTATCACGGAGAAATTTTAGAAAGGAATAAATATACAAATGTATGTGTGTAATTGGCATCGTAATTGTAACGAAACCGTAAATTTCCTCAATGAGTTGACGAAAGCCCCAAACTTGTTGTTTTATATTTTCGGAAATAAGTACATAAATTGCGAGTCACTTGAATACAAAGGCATTTTCTCACATTTTCGACAAACTGTCAAATGCATAAAAGAAGCAGGCGGCTACCAATTAGCAATGTGTGTTAAATAAACAAACAACTGCTATCGAGTGCAGTAAACTGTCACTTGCCAATATCTCCATAGCGACCGACGAGTCCACTGGTAAGATGTTTATCCCGTGACTATCACAGCGTCATGGCGGCCTTTTTTTTATTGAAAGTTGGGAAATCGTTGATTGATATGATTGAAGTGGTCGTTGTTAGCTATCAAAATGGACTTTTGGGAATGTAAAATGGCGGTCTTTGGTCTTTGTTCGCAGGTGGTCTTTATTCGCAGGTACAATATATAGTGAAATCGTTCGGGAGGAAATCGTTGTGGTCTTTATGTACAGGTGGCCTCTATTAAAAGGTGGTCGCTGGGACAGGTTGGACTGTATACCAAATGTCATGCTAAATTGAAGAATTGCACAATTTTTACGTACAGTTGCTTAAGATATACCCAACATGGCTGTAAAGATTGAATCGGAAATGGCGGCAATCTTGAAAATGGCCGCCATTTTGAATTTTTTATTGGCTAACGATTTCTATCAAAAGTGCATATCAAACTGAGTGTTGATGCAAAATTTCATGCTTGCTAAAGATTTGCAAGATTTTTATGCTAATTCTCCTAGCTGGTTGNACATGCATAGAATTTCATGAGACATCGGATTTAATGTTAACTGAAATTTTCGGTTATTAACCGATGAAAGAATAAAAGAGGACATATTTAAAAACTGAAGACTTGTAAGCGGTTGTGACCCTGGGTTGACAACATTAACTTAATTAATGTCTTTTTAGTACTGTGCGAAAAAAGTAATGACGTACTATAGAGAATCGAATGTACTTGATGAAATAGTTTCATATGACGTACTACATGTTCATAGAATCGAATGTCTTTGATAAATGTTTACGTAACGTACTATATATATATACTATATATAAAGTCAGCTTGAACACACGTAACGATCAATGCAAGAAAACGCACAAGAAGCTGAATTTGTTACAAAAAATGCCATCCAACAGTTTCGACAACTATGCTGTGGGGATCAAAGTGGGGTTTACGTGTCTGACTGTACCGTTCGTGCTATTTGGGATCTTTGCTATCGTGGCCCTTAACAGGACCCGGAAAATCCCGGCAACTTCGCGGTAGGTGGCAAAAGAGTTATTTTTTTTTTACTGAACTCTCTATTTCTTGTAACGGTTTTAAACTAGTTACGGTGTAGCGCACAATGTATGCGTTGTCAAATGTGGGCGTTTTTATTTATATTTTCTGAAATATATAATTATGTTTTCTTCTTCTCCGCCATTTTGTTTTCCAAAAATACTAAAACTTTTTCATGATCAAAAATGTATTTGTGCGGGAACACATTGAGGAGAAATAGCATTTTCGTCGTTATGTATGGGATACCGAAAACGAGAGAGTTCTAGTTCAGTACGAATGACACATAAGCTTACTGGCAAAGTATGTATTGAATCTGTATTTACATAGACATGCAATTCAGTAAATGTGTCATGAATTTTCAGAAAGAAACATTTTTGAAAAAGAAAATACGAATATTTTAGAATATATAGAGACGTGATAAAACAACAACAGTTAATTGCTTTAACAACAGTAGGCCTATACTTGTGAATATATGTTTTAAGTTTTAACTATAGTTTAAGAACAGAACAGAACAGACATTTTAGTTAGACTTATACTTAAGTACATCGGCTAAATACATACAATATATAAGTTAGTATGTCACGTTTCCAATACAAGTTTAATACAAATGAAGAATATGAATATAGTAAACTTTCAAAACATATAGTCTTTAAATGACAGAAAGATTTTGTAAGTGATACCCGTTATATGGTATCAATGAATTGCGAATTACAAATGCGTAAAAGGCCCCTCTTACGGAAAACCATAATTTTAGTTTTTGAAGTGTTTACTCTAAGATCCCAAGTATCACAATATAAAAGAAGATTATCCAAATGGGTTTTGACTAATTTGGGATTTTTACCCAATATGATCATATGATCTACGAATAGGAGTAATATAAGTTAAACATCGTCTATAGTTAAACCAGACTCTATAGTATGTACCAAAAACATCTCAAGGTCCTCTACGAACAGAGAAAAGAGCAAAGGGGACAGTACCTCCCCTTGGCGTAGACCAACCGAGTAACGAAAGTAGTCAGAATACGAAGTCACTCCTTTTAAGATAATCAGATTTTGCCATTGGTACCAATTAAATAACATTATTTATTTTTATTTTTTACTTTGAAAATAAGAGGTAAACGATTCTGGTTGTTATGTGTTGGCATTTTGTTGGTATTTTGTGAGTATGCATAGTATTATCGTCTTAATATATCAATATAGTGTAAATATCTCGTAAACAATTGATAAAATTCATCATAAACATTTTTTTTTTCTAAATTAATGCAGATAATTTCACAACATTGCCAACCTTGTATGACACTTGCAGCTTTCGCTCAGCTCTGAGAATGTTTATGAGATTCATCACGTGACGTTACGTATAAAATAGAGTTTTCGGTATCTAGTCATACTGTGTGCAAAACTTCAGCTTCCACACGCCAAAAAAAAGGGCGAAAGGAGGAGAGATGTATGTGTCGCATCTCTGATTAATCACTCTCGCGTATTGGCGGGTTTGAAAGTCTTCGCTCTTCAATCCCGCAAACACGTCTGAATGATCTGACATATTTCAGCCACCATATTATTAGGATATTTGCCAAAATCGAGAGTGGCATCGTAGTAATTCGCGATGTGACTGGTTATTCCATACAAGCAATTAGTCATCAATATGTTCATTTTAAGTCTCATCCATCGAACTCGTCATATAACTTGACGTATACCGGTCAAAGTGTGCTATAACGTTTGCGTCTCTGTCTCTTTTATTATCTGCAGTTAAAGCCAAACGGCTTACACTGCTTTGCATAATAGCATAGCATTACAGTTAATACACAATGTAGATGTTTGCTCTTTGGCTTTCTTTTTTGCCATTATCAATAGTATTACAGCCACATCACGGCGGTCAGTTCACTTACGCGCACTTCTAGTTGGTAAGCTGGTTCAAGTCAGTAACTGACAATCACCACTTGTGATGTGGACGGGCCGGGAATCGAACCCATTGAAAACAGCGCTGCACTTGACAGTTCGTTAACGATATTTTATTTATGTCTCCGAGAAAAGTGTAAGGATTGCTATTAATTGTATGGCATTGAAGGTATTGTTTAACTCTTTTGTAGATTTCTCTCCAGCGCACTAATTGTGCAAGACGTGATTGGTGCCGGGGGTACCACTGTGCGCAAATTTACCAATGACGTCATGAACATTCTCATACAAGTGACGTCAATCAACTTCCTGTTTCTTACCTCCCTTACGATTGGAATGATGACACTCGAGCGTCTGGTCCTCTTCTATTCTCCCAACTTCTATCTTTGACGTGTGTCTCCAACTCTGGTTAGAAGAACAGCATACACCGTGTGGGGAATTGCAAGTACCCTATATTTTACAATCCGGATCCTGGCGTGCTATTTACAAACGGAGTCCTTCTCTTTATATGACGTAACAGGCAAATGCTACGCCATGGCTAACAATATGTACTGCGTCGTGGGCGGGGTCATTATAGTCCTATCGATGTTATGCTACTTAAAAATATTTAAAATTATAAAAAGCGAGTCATTACTTCCGATGACAAAATGCGTGACGGCCAAACAGTACAAGGCGACGTCAGCGGTGTTCGTGAATGTAATCATTATTATGTTGACGACAATTGGGTATCTGCTGCTCTTATGCCTTAAACTCTCGAGGGAAAAAATACGTCTTGGTGTTGATATCATAGCGACAGCAAACTGTATACTGGATCCGTTCGTGTACGTGCTCTGGTTCCGTGAGTGTCGCATGGAGATCCTGAAAATGTTGGCTGTCTGCCTCTCTAACACGCCTTACCTACAGGAGAAGATTGAGAAAATGAGAGTAGAGATATTTTTCATTCATGCAAGTTCTGTTGCCATTGTATCGACTCTTTAGTATAAGGCCAAAAAATCAGATTTTTTTCCCCACTAACATCTCGAAAATTATAAGGTAGGTATGTCCCCATACATTATTTGTTTAACTAAACACTAGAGTTTTCCCACTGTTGTGTATATGTTCAATGACAGATATGTTCCAAATCTCTTGGAATTATATCTTTATTTTAAAGTCACTTTTGCAAATATGATCAAATGTAGCAAAACTGATCGAAAACTCAACATTGAATACCAAAATAAAGGTTAAGAAAGGGTCGGCACCAAAAAGTAGGATAGGCCGGTTTAGTGGGAAAAAAACCCCAACTTTATTAGGCCTTACTTACGACGAACTGCATCAAATCAGAGAAGATTTAATTAGTACAACTGCAATGTTTTCGATCGCTTTTTTTATAATAATCAACTACGAACTGCATCACAAAGTGAACAAACAAGAGCTACAAAGAAAGAATCTATAAGGAAAGGTGTTTATATGACAATGTAATTTACAAGTCACCTTTGAGTATCTGGTAAACATGCAATGAATATGTCGTGTTCTGAGAAAACTGGGCATAATGCTTGTGCGTAAATTGTCATCCCAGAATAGGGACGACAATTTCCGTTTTAATGGAATTTTTCGTTTAAATGATGTCTCTGCTTATCGAAATTTCCGTTAAGGCGTAAAGTGTCGTCCTTGATTAGCCTGTGCGGACTGCACATGCTAATCTGGGACGACACTTTACGCACATGCAGTATGCCCAGTTTTCTCAGAACACGACACGAATGAGAAACATGGTTACCAAATGTTATCCAATATCTTAACTTTGTATTTACTGGTATCTGAGTTAAGACATTTTTTCGCAAACACAATTTATCGCATTTGTAGTTGTGTTGGCTATGTGTAAACCAACATCAGTGCAGTAACGTTGGTCAATGGCAGCGTTCTAGTTTCAGTCTGTTAAAGGAGACGATATCTTTACCCTCTGTCCGTCAGTCTGCCTGTCCGGAAAACTGGATCAGATTTCTCTCAAAGTACTGAGTGTACTTAGATGAAATTGTGAGTACTTATACATTGCAATTTTGTAATCATTCAAGACCTGTTTGTTTTTTACCAGATGTCAAAGATTAGGTCACTGTTGCTAAAATATTATTTTTTTATTCATTTTAAAGCATATATTGTATACATACATGTTTTATTCATTTGCAAACAATGGTTTTAACAAAGTATACATAAACTATGCCTGATAAAGTTTTTTAGAAAACTTGGTGTGAATAATACTAAAAAAAAAATGAAAAAAAAAAACATGAAAAAGCAAAACTTACATAAGAGTGATTAGTATATAAGTGGACAAGCATTGTGAGAATTTAATTCGATTCCATTTTTGTTCAAAGATCTGCAAAGTGTCATTTCTGAGGGCTATTTCTTTCTCAATCTGGATTTTGAGTTTAAGACTATGGATAAAACAATTAAAATTTGGTATTTGTTTTCTGTATTTCATGTGAAAGATAAAATATTTCATCAATATAAGAATAAAATTCACAAAAATATTGCTAAAATATAATAAATCTTAATAATATAATTAATATTATATAAACATGTAATAACTCAAATAGTAAATATGACACCATGCATGACATGCAACATGGTTTACAATTAAAATTGGACTAAAGGTTTGCCATTTGTATGTTTGTCAATATTTTCTTCAGTTTAGCAGTCCGTTATAAAAAAAAATGATGCACAAATACAAAGTTCCCCTAGATCACCTAAAATATGTATTAGTCGTGTTGGTCAACATTTACACAACCATTAATTATTATTTCATGCCCATTATATATATATATATGCTACAATACAGACAAGCAAGGAGTTCAACTTCGTTTACCGTAAAACTAGATCAACTTTACTGTAAACCATATAGCTCGAACAATTTTCAACGAATCAACAACACACCGGTTGTTTTCAAAAGCGAATAAAATAATTTATCAGGAAAAATTTAACATCAGTACCATTGATCCAGCCAGCAGTATTTCGACAATTGTTGACACGACGAGTTTCACATACATGTATACACACGTTCACAGTAACATTTCCCGCTTTACATGAAATCATAGCGACGACAGAAAGGCGTTTCAATCCGGAGGTCTGAAGTTCAAAGCCGAGTAAGAGCAACATTTGTTTTCTTTTTTCAAGCAAGTATGCTGGCTTTCGAATGTCCGATGTACAAATATGTCTAGTTATTAGACATAGTGCATATCAAAAACATAACACAAAAAGTGCATACATATACGAACAAATATTGGTATGAGATTTGTGTCATGTTCTGAGAAAACTGGGCATAATGCTTGTGCGTAAATTGTCATCCCAGATTAGCCTGTGAAGTCCGCACAGGCTTATCAGGGACGACAATTTCCGCTTTTATTGTATTTTTCGTTTAAATGATGTCTCTTCTTAGCGAAAATCCAGTTTAGGTGGAAAGTGTCGTCCCTGATTAGCCTGTGCGGACTGCACAGGCTAATATGGGATGACAATTTACGCACAAGCATTATGTCCACGACACAAATATTGGTATGAGATTTAACTGGATACAAGCCCATTACCCGAATCAATAGCAATACAGCTTCTGAGAAAAATCTCGTAAAATATACTCTATTTAATATTTGAATCATGGTTAAATATTACCTTTGTGTTCCAAATGCCCTATTACAAGAAATCAAAAATGTTTTGACTAACGCAGTCGCACTACGAATCAGCCGACGATTTATTGCAGAAAGTCAATATATCGTACGAAGTTTCCGATGTATCACGATGGATGCAATCTTTCGATTCGAAATCAAAAATGTGACGAATCGCATGAAGTTGGATATTGCCTAAGATTTTCCATTATTAGGGAACACTAATTTTGAAGTAAAAACATATGACCATTTGTATACTTATACCATTTATTCAGCAACCAAAAATTGAGTCGTTAAATGTATGACATACTAATAACTTGAAACTATATAAATATATAATTAACGAACACAGTATTACATGCATTTACATGTAACATAATAGCAAGTAATACACATGCGGAAACCATGATAACTGTTATCTAATCAGTTATATTATAACTTTAAGCGTCATAGTCAACATGTCTACATTGTCCCTAACGTCATATAACAGCTGCTATAAAAGCAGGTCAAATTCTAATTAGTCGCGTTGGAAGCCAGGTCGACCAATTGATTTGAAAGGAGCGGTTCAAATATGAAGGCCAACTGATCAACCAGACGGTATAGGTCATTCGTGAAAAGTTATTGTGCTGTCTGGAATTGACATCGTGACGAGATTTGGGTGACAATGCTTCCCAGTCATTCTACCAGTTACGACGTGTTTGTTTGAAAAAGAGATGTCCTGTAGAAAACAGAGCTGTAGGAGTGGTTATTTATCTTAAATACCATAGTACATTTAAGGGTTGTTTCGAGGATACAGTTGGTCAAGTTTGGCTTTATATTTCAATGGTAAACCTTATCACATAGTTGTTCAGGGGTATACCGTAGAACATTTTTGTACAGTGATAAACCGTAGCACATGGTTGTACAATGGTAAACCGTATCACATGGTTGTACAATTTACCGTAGCACATGGTTGAACAATCTACCGTAGCACATGGTTGTACAATCTACCGTTTCACATGGTTGTACAATCTACCGTATCACATGGTTGTACAATCTACCGTAGCACATGGTTGTACAATCTACCGTATCACATGGTTGTACAATCTACCGAAGCACGTGGTTGTACAATCAACCGTAGCACATGGTTGTACAATCTACCGTAGCACATGGTTGTACAATCTACCGTAGCACATGGCTGTACAATCTATTCAGGGGAATACAAATCTTTGGACCCACAAACTTGGACACGCAGAAAGGCGGAGCAATGTTTGCATTTTTATCATGCACAATTGTCTACTAAGTATTTAAAACAAAAAGTGGTTGGATTATATCGATTCATCGTGACCTGCGGATGCGTAAGACGCTGAGTACTCTTCTCAACAGGGACTTTTTCACGGGCTCCCTTCTCAAGGTCATGGTATGAGTGACAGTCGCTGCAGAACTGGCAAAGACTGGCAGTCCTGAAAGATATGTCGTAGATAAGTCACACCGGTATAAGCGAATCAATATTATTACTGACCGCATTTAATGACGTTTAGCCAAAAAAAAAAATTCAAGCAAGATGCAACGTGATTTCAATTATGTATGGGGGATCAATCTGACATACATTATATGTACATTCAACACAATTTTAGTCCATAAACGATAATATATTTTTTCGCATTTCTACAATGACACTTTTAATAACCAATGTAATAATAATGTTAATGCGTACTTATCCTTTCCGACCACTTGTCTGTGATGACGTCATAGACGTATTGGTGATTGTCCAAGGGCTGGTCCAACGTTGGGTCCCACCACGGCTGCTTTACGTAACGCTGTAAAACGTTACATTACATATTTGTACGTAGAATTTGCGATATCCTTTAAGGATTCTGGTTTTTAATGCTGTATTCAACTAACGTTCGCAGTGAACAGAGATGAAGAGTTCATAAAGTGTGTCTTAAGTCTTACAAACAGTCAAAACGAATTAAACGAATCTAAAATATGCAGATATTTTCAACATTTTTATGCATTCTCATTGAGAAAAATAAATTTATAAGACGTATTTAATTTTTAATTCATATTCAGTCGATGGGTAAAAAACACAACTGCTAAAATAAAAAGTGTAATGCATACTTGTGTTTAATTAAACTATAAGGATAATATCGGTAAACAAATATTGGTGTGTAAAAAGACCGCATGTTGTGTGCCTATTTTGTTTTATAATAGAGCCATGTTGAATTATATATGTCATATATGTCACGGACGGGTTTTGTAATATGAGTGAAAATTTCGACCGAATAGGTCGCACGTGTGATATATTCGGTCGAAAATGACACGCACACCAAAAAAAAGGTAAAAAGGAGAGTTAATCTCATGGCCTAAGATTTTATATGCACACCAAAATGAATAAGTAACATACACAACGTGAACCCCCAAAAAGAAAATGGTAACGAATTCATCACGTTTGTTGTTATTTGTTTTAATGCATTTTTTTTTACAATCATTAAAACGTATTATTAATATCAAATTACTATCGTTTCTACTTGGTGATAAATAAAACAAGATAGATACGATGGCCCTAAAGCGCTTACATTAGATCAAGCTACATCAATTGTCAAAGTCTGACCTGGTGACCTAGTTTGGTACCACACTTGACTCATCTATAAACATGACCTTGATATTGTAAAGATGAACATTCAGACCATGTTTTTATGTAGATTTAGTCATTAATGTGGTTCCTAAAGTTATATCATGATCGTTTAAAGATTTGAGCTGGTGACAGTCTTACCAAACAACACTGAGTCATAAATGTGGCTTCTATAGCGGTAGCAAGGTTAAAGGAACGCTGACCCAGATTCAAACTTGACCTAGATATTGTCAAGATAAACATTATGACACATTTCATCAAGATTGAGTTATACATGAGGCCTCTAGTGTGGTAAAAAGTTTTTCTAAGACTTGAGAATCATAGATCATAGTTTTTTTTAATGAAAATGATCCAGATTCTTACTGGGCCTAGATAATATCAAGGTAATCATACTGATTAAGTTTCATCAAAATTGAATCGTAATAATGGCCTAGCAAGTGGTGACAATGTTTTTCTAAGATATCACCCGATCACAGGTACTTGAAATTCTTTTTTGGGTCCTTATATATATATAATAATTTATTATGTATATAAGGACCAATTATTTTTTTTCAAGTACCTGTGCACCCGATGACCTTGTATTTGGACGTAGGTAAAACGGATTTAAACTCGACCTATATAATATCAAGGTCAACATTCTGATTGTCATCAAAATTGAGTAACAAATGTGACCATAGAGAGGTAACAAGGTGTCCTTTTTTATATAGATTTGACCTCGTGAACTAGTTTTGGAAGTAGTTAATCAGGATTTGAACTTGGCCAAGATATTGTCAATATAAACGTTCTGACAAAGTTTCATCAAATTTCAGCCATGCACGTGACCTCTAGAGTGATAATGTTTCTGAAAAATGACCTGGCGATCTATTTTTTGGACCCACGTGACCCAGATTCAAACTCGGATAATTGAGTCGTAAATGTGGCCTCTAAAGTGGTTACAAGGATTTTCCTCAGATTTCACCTGGTTACATAGTTTCTGGACGCACTTGACACAGATTCGCACTCTGTCTAGGTATTTCAAGAAAATATGCTGACCAAGTTTTATTGAGATTAAGTCATAAATGAGGCTTTTAAAATGATTACAAGGTTTTTCTATGTTTTGACCTGTTGACCTAGATTTAGACGCACGTGCTCCAGATGCAAACTCGGCTTGGACATTGCCATACATTGTGACCACGTTTCATCGGGATTAACAATATGGCCTTTGAGGTGGTAACGAGTTTTAACTTGACACCGCACAAAGCCAGACATAGACCAACTACAATAGCTCATCATTAGCAATTTTTGCTTAGGTTAGTGTAAAAAAAAGAACAGCAACAATATATTTTTGAAATAATGTTACCCTTGTTGTGTCTTCCGACGGCCGATCTTTCGGTTTTCGTTTGTCACTCGTTTTCTCCAGTGCGTCCAGGAAGTCTTTCGTGTTGTCTGTCATCCGGCCCTCCTGTTCCACTTCCGCTACAAACGCCTCTAACTGGTTGCTGTCCGACTCACGGTAGCACACTATGAAAACAGACAACAGCACGCCCTGATTCTACCACCAATAAAACACACCTACTAAAACAAGACGGTCATTTGCGCAAAGAAGCCTGAACGGCCAGAAGAGACACAAATCCATCACACCGCCTGTTTGTTTAACCAATGTTGTTTTCCAAGTACATATATTTGAAGTTAGTACATGTAGAATGGTTATTCTATTTCTTACTGAAATCCTGGTATAAGCCCGTGATTGGTCAACTTGATCGACGGGTATTTAATTGTATGATTAATTAATGTTGAATATACATTACATACATTCTAATGTTACACTCTTACCATGCTTTGAAAGTGGAGCCGTGCTATGGGAAAACATAGCTTAATGTATGTGCGTAAAGCGTCGACCCAGATTAGCCTGTGCAGTCCGCACAGGCTTATCAGGGACACCACTTTACGCTTTTTAAGAATTTTCGTTTAAAAGAACTCTCTCTTTTAAACGACAATCCAGTCTATGCGGAAAGTGTCGTCCCTGATTTGCCTGTGTGGATTGCACAGGCTAATATGGGACGACACTTAACGCACATGCATTAAATCCCTTTTCCCAGAGCGCGGTGCAAGGGATATCTCAGCAGCCCTTACCAGCAAGAAACATGTCGGTTATAAGGCTGAGATTCTGCAGTCTCAGGTAGTACCCTCCCGACCTCTCGGCCATCTCCATATAGAAGGGCTCTGAGGAGGAGTTCTCCAGCGCCCTCACGCCGTACACCTATTGAAATTGATACAATGGTGAATATATTGTGCCAGCTCTGGTACATGAGTTATTACGATTGAGTTTCCTTTTCAGTCGCCAAATGTGCCATTTTTCTTTGAAGGTTTAATATTTTTACAGTTTTGGCGAAATGTTATTCATTAGTGCCGCATATTGTCGAATACTTTTTCTATACCAAGTTATTTTTCGCTGAAACATGTATCACACATTAAAAATTGAAAAAGAAAACACAATTTTGATCACAAGAAAATAATCTAATATACATGTACATATTATGTATTTTTGCGTTGGAATGGAAGCCACACATTTTTGGCCAATCTGTAATTACCAGATGATCTTGCAAATATTTAAATAAGGAAATGTTAAGGTTCATTGCACTTTTCAGGGTCACAACATTAAACCAATAAACGCTGACACACAACCAACACATCCCATCCCCATGCTAACCGACCTTGACTCCCATGCCAATGAGCACGTCCAGCTCGTCCATCCAGAAGACCCCCTGGTCCGTGTAGGACGGTGGATGGGGCAGCTCGTCGCCGATCATAACCAATGCCTTGGCGCTGCTCTCTGACCAGTCCAGCGTGTGAGCTCGGCGGAGGGCCCACTCGTACGCCTGCAATAAATACCCATAATGCTATAATCACATGAATATTACGCACATCCATAATCCAATAAGCATACGCCTGCAAAGCATACCAATAATGCTATAATCATACGCCTGTAACGCAATTTCACATAATTCAACTTATCATATTCTTGCTATGCGGGTATCATTACTGCAAACATAAAACATAAATCATACCTGTAATGCGGGTACCCATAATGCTATAATTGAAGGAAGTGAGTATTGATAACAGCCAAAATTATTGACCGTAACAGTTTTGGATGTTGGTAATGATACTAGAATGAATATCATTCTATCCATGCGTCTCGTGTTTTAGTTATACTGGACTGGTGCTTATTATTCTAGTATAACATCTGGAAATTCAACGATTTTCAAACAAAACGACGATTATGACGCAATATATCTTCCCAGAAAAAGGAGACAATAAATAGTTTGACGAGTTAAACAATATAATAATATAAAACATACCTCTGGCGCATCCCCGCCGCCTGTACTCGGAACGTTGTTGGCGAAGTCTACAAGAACGTCGACGTCATTAGTGAGGTCCACGTGACGTACCACGTAGTTGTGATGGTCGCAGTAGTCCCCGTGCGCAATGATGCCAATGCGCATGTTCGGAATGTCTCTAAGCAGCCGTTGGCAAGACTCTCGAAGTTTTGCACGCACCTGAAACCAACAAGCCGGTTCGTGTATATATCATTATAGAGTTATTATATAATAGCACAGTAAAATGTCACTGCCGCGATTGTATATTTCGAAAGTAAGATATTTGACATATCTAAGTAAGATGTTTGGTTTGTGCAGAAAAATAATTCTTTTTTGCAGATGTTTTGTTTATTTGTTATACTAGTTTAACGATGGGTCATGGTATTTCTATGGGGTATACATTGAGCGGCTCTCTGGGAAAACAGACCTAAACGAATGTGCGATCACTGGTGTTTTGCGCGTGGCCAAGTCACTTTAACACTATTAATATGTCATAAAACATTTTTCATCATAAGGACCACACGCATACAATAAAGAATACGTTTAAATGTAATAATGCTGATTCCTGTTATGGGATCTATTTTTCATCCCCTATTGCGCACATTAGATCTGTTCACATATCTGAACACTTTGATTCGACAGTTTCCTGCGTGCGGACGGATTAGCTTACTTAAGTCGCCCGCGACATGAGCTGTGACTCATTGCCAAGCCCCATTACAGAGGTGGCAAACTCCACGCAGTGGTTTCTTTCCCTCTCGGTTAACGATACAAGCTACGCTCAAGACAACAAGATATCTCTGAGCGGCGGTTGAAGCCGGTGATCAAAATAGTGTCTTTCCTTGAATATCAGGTACTTACCGCCGCCAGGCAGCTCGCCATGCTTCCGGTTGTGTCAAAACAGAACACGACATCTACTTGGCGCCCAGACACATTGAAGCTGCTGCACAAACTCTGAAAGTTGGAATGAAAACAAATGTTTCATATCTTTAAAATCTTAGAGGGGCTAGGTTTAATTAAATACTGACTACGTAGCGAGGTTCATAAGCTTTTATTCCGCGAGTTATTAATACTAGAGGTATGTTGTCTTCTATAGTAACAAAATAAAATGACGGCCTAATCATATTGAATCAATTTACCAATTAACACGTACATCAGATCCGCCTTGCTGTTGTTTCAAGGTAATTTGCTTAAGGATTCGCTGAAAATTGACTTTATTCTCCAATCACATGATATAATTTACTTTTGAAATATGATCCCCAACCATTGATTACATTACATATTGGCAAATCCAATCTGATATAAAAGCACTCATCACAAATTGCTCCTACACATATTTTATCGTGACGGCGTTTGCAACGCTTATTTATAAGAAACATCAATTTATAATAACTACATTATTGTATATTGTAGTGTCGTATATTTGCGGTGATTTTTTTACTTGGCATCTTTACAAATACTGTCGCCGTGAGTTTAATCTTGATGTGTCTCATCTATTATAATATGTTTTATGTTTCTAATGTAGCAAGACTTTCAAAATTGAGCTCAAAATCACACATTGTTACATTACATCCAATGGCCTCCACTTGCCTGTTTAATATTTTCGTTTTCTTCTTGGGTTCCAATTCCATCTGCTTCCGCGGGTGCGTCTAAAAATCAAACGAAAACCAGTATAATTCTCACACACAAATATAGCTTTTAATAATTGCGCGCTTTTGATATGTACCCGAGATCGTCGCTTGCCTGAACACGACACAACGACATTAAACGTGTACATAGGATCTTACGGCGCTGTTGTTAAGATATACAAAAGATCCGATATACCGTTTGTAGCAACGGCGACCGTCACAACGGATCCATCGGTCAACCCTACGTCACACAGCAGGGATCCAAGTTCTTTGAGAGGCGACCCGCTCAACTAAAACAATGATAACATCACTTCCGTTACAATTCATACATTAATGAGTATTGATTAATTAATTCATATGTATGAAACATATATCGCTTCATGCAGTTAAAAATTCATACGTTTGAAATGATTGAATCTTTCGGTTTACGGTATTAAGTGTCTGTATGGGCTAATTGATATTAAACCGTGCTTATAATATTTTCCTCCGCAAATTTTCTTTCTTCTTATTTAGATATACTAAGTACATGC
This sequence comes from Dreissena rostriformis, assembly GCA_007657795.1. Classification (NCBI taxonomy): domain Eukaryota; kingdom Metazoa; phylum Mollusca; class Bivalvia; order Myida; family Dreissenidae; genus Dreissena; species Dreissena rostriformis. The sequence continues at coordinate 113,850 of VMBQ01002627.1, forward strand.
ATATGCGCCTCGCTCTGGGAAAACAGGACTTTATGCATGTGCGTAAAGTGTCGTCCCAGATTAGCCTGTGCAGTACGCACAGGCTAATCAGGGATGACCCTTTCCGCTGTTCTGGCATTTTTCGTTTAAAGAAAGTCTCTTTATAGCGAAGATCCTGTTAAGGCGGAAAGTGAGGTCCCTGATTTGCCTGTGCGGACTGCACAGGCTAATCTGGGACGCCACTTTCGCACATGCACTTAACCCCGTTTTCCCAGAGCGTGGCTCATATCAATGTTATTTCGCTACCTTAAGTGTCTGTTTGCCCGCCCCTATGCCCGTGAGGTCCTCGATGACGCGCCGGAGGTCCCCCACGGAGTCTGTCGTCCGCGCAACGATCGTGGTGGAGCCGCCGTCATGTGTGCGAATTTCCAGAGAAATGTCCTTGGGACATAGAATCTGAAATGAGAGCAAACTCGGTGATTGTTCTGCGTTTACGCGTAAATAAAATGGTCAATGTTTTTAAGCATTCAGTAACTGCTGTTGAAAGGCGAGTGTTTTAAAATTGCCTTAACATTCACAGAACATGTATATACTTTTTAATTACTTATACCTGTTCAATAAACGCCAATATTTAATTTGCAACGGAAAATATTAAATTAGTAACACAATAAATATATAAATTATCATATACTATGATTGAAACTATTACTACATTGAGTGCCAATTCGCTGGCATTACATACAAATATATTACTACATTAAGTAAACGTTTTCTGGCAGGTGTTTAAGTTTAAAAGAACCACCTTACACAATTATTTACCTCAGCCTTTAAGATCGTTTCAGCGCAAATTCCAAGAAAACCAATGGTTTTCAATTTGTTGACGACTTTTCCTTGGTATTTCAATCGAATCCGACTTTCAGGCACGTGCTCGGAGTCTGCAACTTTCTCTGCGATTACGCGAACCGTATCAGAAGGCAGAAGTTGTGACTCAATCGCCTTGCCATTTGGAAGTTTAACGTATACATCTACACATGCTGACGCCATAGTTGTTTCTTCAATAAATTATTATGTTGTATATCAAGTCCGCTCTGTGCAAAACGTGTTTGAATAAAATAACGTAAAACCGCGCTTTAAATGAAAGGCAAATCTATTTATAGCCGACAAATCTCGTGCGCTATAAATAAAATACGTTTGGATGGATGTTAAAAATAGACATGTAACACTCTGATTACCAGCAAGGGTTTCAATTCTGGTAGGTCCTACGAAAATAGTTTTTTTCGGGGTTTAGACGAAGACATTTTTAAGCATGATCTGCGAATGAAACAGGGTCTTTTGAAAATCAAAATTTGTGGAGTAACAATAATTGATAAATGGCTATAAGTCAAACCGGTCAAATGTAAAACCGGTAAAATATAAAGTCAAAACGGCCAAACCAAACTCATTCAAACAAATTATGTATGAATAAAAGTTAAACCAACAAAAACAAAGTCAAATGCATCTTTTTAAAGACAATCACGTTTGTTTAAAGATTTTTGTTCTTAAGAACTTAAATGTTTCTTCTAGTGCTCTAGTTGAGTGCCACATTTTACAAGAATGGATATGATTGGCTGGAATCATTCACGTGACCCAACTTTCGGCGTGCTGTAGGAATGTCTCAACAGAGGTAATGGCATTTATTGGGTTTTATAATGCGATTTGACGAAGCACTGAGTTTTTATTGATGATTTATACAATTATATATATTTTTTAATCCGATACTATAGTGAACCTACAAATGTTTTTATCTAAGCGATATTTTCTTGTTTCGGTATACGCACCCAAGATGGTTCGTACCACGTCTACGATTTCATTTCTTAGCTGCAAACATTTGTCACGAATTGATAAAAAAAACACACGTCAGGTCACATGTTTAGCTGNATTAATAAGCCGTTTAACTACATATGATATCTATCTCGTAACGTCCAAGCTCCAACCCGAAACAAAAATGGATGCATACTCACATGAATAAACTTTTTAACTGTCTACAAGTTTGTTTTGTTTAGTACGTTTACATGGTTTTGAGCTAAATATGCTTGTTACAAACCAGAGTATTTTTACTGTGCTACAACAGAACTCATCGGGAGCAGTTTTGTTAAACTCAATTGATTCACCCAGCCACCCAGGGCCATCATGATCATTGCCTTAATCTTAGGTATTTAGTCTTATCGCTAGGTCCATTTTTATTTGGGAAGTGTTTTCTTCCGATTCTTAGCTGCCCTGTAGATCATGAATAATTTCCTTATATTAATATATAATAAAACCAACTATGTTTAAATTTAATTATACTTAAACCCGGTAGACTTGCGGGTCGTGTTGACTCGCAGTATTTCATAAGCGCCCTCTGGCTTTTGTTTATAAACAAACATGCATGACCTACATGTTAAATTTTCAAGAAAACATCCCTCGCTGCCAATATTAATTGATTATTTTGTGATTACATGTCATTAAACACGGACTCCAACAATATTCAAAATTTTTGAGTTAAATTGATAGTGTTTAGAAAAAATCGGACATAGCTTGAAAATAACTGATATTTATTTTATTTGATGTCTTAAATTCCATATATTCAAATTGTTATATACGTTATTGATTTTTACTTTGAATGGAATGTCAGATCTTCGTTCATTTATGTTAAAGTTAATATTAGTGCTGCTTAACCTATTTACCGCGGATCAACCGAGCGAACAAATAAGCAACACTGGCGGACAGTGGTGTTGTTTAAGTTGTTTGTGTTGCTAGCGCAGTTTAAAATTGAAGGATTTTCGTCATAAAAAGGCAATTTTCCAATGAAGTTAAGTCAGATATGTTTGTCTTTTAAATCATTTATCTGATATATGAAGAATGTTTCTAGACGCAAATGAATTTTCCTTAAGTACCGCGATTCTACCGGGTTGCAGGCTAATTGATTGATACAAAAACTCAAATTAAATTAAGTTCTTCACAGAAAGACTTATGTAAATTGTAATGGGTTTGTTCACTGTATAAATACTAAATAAATAATTGGATAAGATTAAAGCATTGTCATCACAGAACGTGCACATTCCGCGCATTTTAATACTACAATCTCCTGTTAACAACTTGTTTACACTTTCTGTCGATGTGGAAGGAGTTTTGGAATTGGATTAATGTTTCCAAACAAGGAAAAAGCACTCCCAAAGCTGGTCAAGTATTATGAAACTTAACTCGTCCGCTCTTCACCTTCAATGGCAAAGTCATGCATGCCAGTGGATTTTTCAAGGGCTGCTTGTTTTCCAGAAATAAAATGAAAACGAATAAGAGAATAACTGAATTTCCCTGTTTACCGGTTTAATATTTTATTCTGTTTATTTCTTAGTAACTCAAGATCGCGCAGTCGTTCACCTATCGCCAAGCGGGAGCGGTCGCGTGAAAGAAGTAGATCCCCTCGGCGACCCAGGAACATGAAATCAAAGAGATGTATCATCAGCAATATACCATATGACCTTAAGTGGCAAGAAATCAAGGACCTCTTCAGAAATGAAGGTACAGCGATAGCTAATGCCGTGTTCCAGGCAATTAGCAATTTGAAGGTTTTCCTTTGACTTGGAACTCCAGGTTTTGATGCTCAGAATTTATGTTTGATACAATTTGTATTCACGGAAATTGACCTTTATGACCTTTCAAAATCTACATGTGGTGACGATTGACCTTTATGACCTTTCAAAATCTACAAGTGGGGACAATTTCAGCTAATAGTATAAAGCAGACAGTTGTTTGTAAAACAAGGTTATCAAGTCCAATCTGAGAAAAACCTTGTTATCACTGGATAGGCCACATTTATGACTCAATCTTTATGAAACTTGGTCCGAATGTTTATCTAAACAATTAATAATATAGAGACTGAGTTCGAATCTGGGTCATGTTCACCCAAAAACAAGGTCTTGCCTATGATCACAAGTTTATAAAAAAAAAATCCCCAAACATATAGAAAATGTACCCAAGTTTTCATGAGCTTTTTGACATTTGTCCCACCTTTATGGTAAAATTTTTATAACAATTTGCTGATGTAATATAAATAAAAAGTTTGTTAATTATTATTAAAGAATTATCCTTTACTTGAAAGTCCATATTTTTGTGGAATGTTTTTTTCATTCAAGGCTTAGAGTACAAACATTGTCTTGATTGTGAGAAGATATCCTGTCTTAAATGTATAATATGTTAAAAGTATGGTGTTTTCATAGAATTTAAGCATAATAGGATGGGAAATTTAATTGTGTAAAAGTGTTGATTGGCATTTACTGTTGTTTTTTAAGAGAAGTTAAAATATATCGGGGACTGAAATTGAAACAGATTGTTGAACATGTAATTTGATTGTTGTAAAGTCACACAAAATTAAGTTCTGTGCAAAGCTTTCAAAATTAAAATGAACTTGTAATGTTTTAGTTGGCGATGTCATATACGTCGAGCTGTTTCAAAATCCTGATGGCAAGCCTAAAGGAAGTGGGTAAGCATATTTTTTTGTTGTCTCATTTGGGGCTCACATTTTGGCCCCATTCCTTGTCTAAAAAAGTATATATTTTTCCCAAACAACTGCCTTAGGTTTCCAAATGATGATTTCCCAAAAATAATTGGACCTTAGTCAATATAATTTTTAAAACACTTTTATTCTAAATTTTAAATTAATTTTTACCAAAAAAAACTTATTTCCAATTTCCTTATTTGGGTCAAAACAATGTGATTTTTCCCAATCCAAAGGGCCCTGGCCCCTTTTCCAAAACGGTGAAATAGAACACAAGTAAGCAGATCTACATATACAATTTTGAAAATGTTTACTATATATTAATGGTGGTAAATTCAGAATATGTGAACGTCTATATATCTTCATAGGAGAAGCTTAATCTTGTAAAGTGTAAGGCCTTTTTTAGCTCGACTATTATATATGAAATATATATAGTGGAGCTATCCTACTCAACCCAGCGTGAGTGTGAGCGTTGGAATGTTAAAGTTTGCGTACCACCTCAAATATTTTCTATGTCCCTTGAGTCATATTGCTTTCATACCGGTATTTTGCATACCTCTTTACCAAAATGACCCCAATCTATAAACAAGAGCAGACAACTGTATCAATCATTTTGTAAGAATTATGTTCCCTTTTTATACTTAGAAAATTGAAAATTTGGTTAAGTTTTGTGTTTAGGTCCACTTTATTCCGTATCAACGCTTTTGCTTTCATACTTGGAACACTTACTACCTATTATAAGGGGACTGTGCAGGCAAAGTTATTTAACTCTGACTGGCATTTTGACAGAATTATGGCCCCTTTTATATTTAGAAAATTGAAAATTTGGTTAAGTCTTGTGTTTTGGTCCCTTTTACTACTAAACTATCATAGCTATTGCTTTCATAATTGGAACACTCGCTAACTATCATAAAGGGACTGTACAGGAAGAGTTGCATAAGTCTGATTGGCATTTTGACCGAATTTCAAAGAAACACTATCACATTACCATCTTATTAGTTTGTTTTATGTCTTTACTAATGTTCAATAGATTGTGGAAAAAATACCTAGATAAATGTACGACTTCTTTAAAACATAAGCGATCAATATGTTTCAATTATGGTCCTCTTCCAGTTAGAATATGACTATATTACCTTGGCCTTATTCAATGTGAACAATTTCCCAATGATGGCTTGGATTATACTGTCAAGCACTTTGAATAGTTGAGCGCGCTGTCTTCTGGCAGCTCTTGTCTAATTACTTCTCTACGTTCTATTTTTGCAGCGTTGTAGAGTTCCGTGACTTAGACACAGCAGGCCTAGCCATTGAGAAGATGCACAGACATGAGATAAATGGTCGAAAACTTGTGGTGAGAGAGGTATGTAACCAGGACTTATTGAATGATTTTTAATGTTCAGGACCATTTATGGGATCAATATAAATTAAAGGAGAAAATTTTGTGAGGGGTACAGTACTAGGGTAACTCTAAAGACGATTGTCTACCATCATCAATGTTTAAAATGTTAACACTATCATGTGATTTATGTTGAATATTATCGTTTGGAGTGAGATTCAATATCAGCATATGAAAAACATCTTTCATTCTGCTCCTTCAATCACGATTAGTGTCTTTGTGCATTTAACAAATCGATTAAACGTGGGGAATAACTGTGAGCATATTTGAGAATTTGGCCTAAAATTGATTTTATAAACTTATAAGACGCCACAAAGTCAAAAAATGTGATAAATCAGTGATAAAAACGTTCAATTAAAAATGACTTGAAAAAGGAATCGATGTAACAACTGGAAGAGACATAATATGTAGCCAGTTTTGAGTATGATGTTCTTTTAAAACTCGTGATACTGATATAGTTTAAAGATATTAATAATTATATTGTGAGTATTCATTATAATTATTATCAGTTTTTGTAGTGAAAGCAATCAAATCACTGAATGGCCACCCAGCATGTGGGTGTAATGAATTATTATGTTATGTTGCATGGTGCTTGGCTATTTAAAAAAACAAAAAAACAAAAAAACAAAATAAAACCAAATATTGTTTTTTCAATATTCTAGGAGCGTGAGCGAGATCGTCGTGAGATGTTGCCGCCGCCAAGGGAGAGTCGTGGGCGTGATGGTCCCGGTGTTATGGGCCCTGGTCCCCGAAACATGGGCGGGCCTGTCATGGGCTCCGGAATGGGGGGCATGGGTGGAGGTGGAGGCATGGGTGGAGGTGGGGGCATGGGTGGAGGAGGCATGGGCGCCAGTATGAACCAAGGTATTGGTGCTATGTACAATCAGTCGAATATGGAAGTGAGCATCACTCTGTAATAAATTGGAAATCTCATAAAACTTGGACCTTTAGGAGAGTCTTTTAACTACTTGTTATTAATACTCAGTAGCATTTTCCCCCCAAAATCTGATCAAATTTCCCCGAAATATGCCAAACTTTCCCAATTAACTTGATGAGATTAGGATTTGTGAAAGGATATTAACAATTATTGCCTTGATTGTAAGACGAAATTAAAGCAGCACTTTATATTAATATCAAGTATCTTTAAACATGTAGTTAAATGTGCACTTATTAATTGGAATACTGTTATTTATAATCATATTAATAATGTTGCACTTTTTTTTAATTTCATAGTTTATTGCGCTATTTTTTCAATCCTTAAAGCAAAAAATCACTGATGGCAACTTGTCTGTAAAGCAGATTTCATATCAGCATACATATTAAAACTTGTTTATGTTCTTTAAAGGCATCAGTCCAGCCATCTTGCAACAGCTTGGTATTGAGGGACCTCCAACAAACACAGTGTTTGTCTCAAATGTAAGTTTTCCTTTTTAAAACGATTTAATATAATTATGACTGATTTTTTTGGTAAAAAGCTGCCATTTATCTAACAAACATATCTAAGCCAGTAAAGCTTATCAGCCATTGCACTTAGCTAATAGGATCTTTCGGATTAAAAGAGATGATTGTTAAATTGACAGTTTCATAAGCTTAAAGCTTAAGTTATCATTATAACCCATGAAAACAAAGATTTAAGGAGATATATTTCAGTCACGAAGCTCTAATTATAATCTGGGCTGTAAATATCTCTCTTGTCAGCTTTTATTTTTTTGTTTTCTTAGCGTGAAGTGCTCATGTCAACTAAACGCTCGTTACCACTATAAACTCCACATTTTCATCCAATCTTGATAAAACTTGATCAGGATGTTTATATTAAACTACGTCACCAGGTCAAGTTTTCGAAAAATAGTAAACCTTGAACTCTGGTAAGCGCTTAAGAGCCATCATGGCCATCTTGTTCATTGAAAATATCACTAAAAAGTTGTTGAACTTTGTGGGATATATTTAAAATTGCAAAGATTTAAAGTTGGGTAGAAGGTTTCAGCTGATTTACATTGTCCAATCTCTAGTCTGCATACTTCTCATACTTCTTGCAGCTGGACTACAATGTCTTTATAATAATCATTAGATCCTCATTCTGGGAAAACTGGGCTTAAATCATATGCGTTAAGTGTCATCCCAGATTAGCCTGTGCAGTCTACACAGGCTTATCAGGGACGTCACTTTCCGCCTACACTTGATTTTCGTTTAGAAGAGACTGTCTTGAATGAAAATTTCAATAAAAGCGGAAAAAATGGCCCTGATTAGCCTGTGCACACTGCACAGGCTAATCTGGGACAACACTTTACGCACATGCATTAAGCCCAGTTTTCCCAGAATGAGGCTTATTATTGTTACAGCTGGACTACAATGTGGGCTGGAAGAAGCTGAAGGACGTGTTCAAGCTGGCGGGCAACGTGACCCACGCCAAGATCATGGAGGACAAGGACAACAAGAGTCGCGGCATGGGCACCGTCACCTTCGAGACACCCATGGAGGCAGTCCAGGCCATATGTATCCTTCATGGGCATGATGTGGGGACCTGTAGCCCATTGTATAAATATGGATAACTCTTAAAGTGGATAACTTTTGGATATCTTCACTTTCAGGATATCTTTTTGGGTTAGCGATTGTATAAAAAAAATTTATCTGAAAATGTGTACGTTTTGGTTTAGTTTTGGTTTAGATTTATCCAAGGTATTTGACTTCAGTAATCGTTACCCATATAAGGTTATCTTATGGATTGGCTCAAGTTATCCTTATTTATACAATTAGCTACTGATGATCAAACAATTCCTATGTCATTCTCAAAATCAACATAAAAGAGCAGGATAGCTTTTAAAAAGCTGATGGAAATCATACCAGTTTGTTGCTAGTTTGTAAAACTTTTCATTTTCTGTTGTTTTTTTTTTGGTGGTGAGGGGTTGATTCTTTTCAGTTTTGTTTCTTTATGAATAAATATTCTTTTAATGCACAATAAATTGGTGTTCACTAAATATTGCTCCTTTAGTGATGGTAACATTATTATGCTCCCCATATATATATATATATTTAGTTTCTCATAGCACCTTCAATATTTTACCGCCGATCTCTTACATATTTGGCATGTAGTTACCTTGCATGGACCTCTACCTTTTCATGAGGTTTGAGGTCACTGAGGTCAAGGTCACCGAGGCTAATGATAGATTTTCTTAAGGTCACATTTTTTTCTTTTTTTTTCACACAATTAACCCATATATCTACAAAGCAACATCGGGGAGCATCAATCAGTTTTACTCATATCCTTGTTTTGAAAAAGTTTACAATTTAAGTCATCTGGGATCATTGGTTTATGTTACTTGAATTTAAAGTTTTAGGGAGAACATAAGGGGAAACTGTGTTTTAATTGTGCTATATTTATAAATACTTTTGTCAATAAGATTAATGTAAAAATATTACTATATATATGTTAAAAATTACCTTACACGAACATAGAATATTAAGTATTAACATTTTAAGGTTAGGAAAAGTAACTTTACTTACATCTCTTGTTAATGAAATTTTGTTAAGTTGTTGAAATCTTGTGGCGTCGATTAATATTGTTTGCATTTGTGTTAATGGATACCTCATTTTCATTCAAAGCAAAACAAGAAAACACTGCTTATATATGTTAATATATGAAGCCTTGACCTTGTTGTCAGCCATGTTTAACAACCAGTCTCTGTTTGATCGTACAATGCGTGTGAAGATGGATGGACAAGGCGGTGCACGATCCGAACCCCTGCCTGCCGGCCTTAAGTCCCTTGGACCATCTTTGAACAACCTGACGCAAATGGGAGGAGGTATGTGTAAAAGGCCAGCGATATCGTTTGGCCTTGACATCTCAGCATGAGGAATGTATTGATTGTCATGTCCTTCACGATATCAATTCAGTGACATTTTTATGCCCCCCTTCGAAGAAGAGGGGGTTGATTGTTTTGCACATGTCAGTCCGTCCGTCCGTTGGTCGGTCTGTTCACCACATGGTTTCCGGATGATAACTCGAGAACGCTTAGGCCTGGGTTCACGAAACTTCATAGGAGCATTGGTCATGACCGGCAGATGATCCCTATTGATTTTCAGGTCACTAGGTCAAAGGTCAAGGTCACAGTGACCTGAAGCAGTAAAATGGTTTCCANGTTGAGGACGACTTGCCTCTCATCATGCACAAATTAGCACGTGATTTATTCGGGTGTGAAGTGAAGGACCTCATCAACATTGACAGGGACATCACAACATGCGCAACGGACATGGACGAATGGAAGAAGTCAGCACCGGAAATTCTACAAGAAGATGGATGTGACGACGAAGATGACACCAACCCAACAGAAGAGGAAGCGACGACATCAGAAACAACACTCTCCATGAGTGAGGTAGTGGAAATGAGCAGAAAACTGAAGGACTGGGCAGTGAAGAAAGGACACCATGATCTACTAGCGACATTGATGGAAGCCAGCAACCAGATAGGGGATATAGCCATGAATGGAGAGAAGGTGAAACAGACCAAGATTGAGGATTTCTTTTTCAGGCCATCTTAATATTGTTGTAATGTGTAAATATGTGTATGCTGTTCCATGTAAATATAATGTTCATTGTTGCTATGCTTGATATGTATGCTTGTTATTTGATATGTATGTACATGTATTATTGCAATGTTTATTGTTTAATTATATGACTGTTACATATTGTATTTGTAGTGGTATAATTTGTATTTATTTGTATGTAAAGTTTGATGTATTAGGTAAATATGTTTATGTATTTTTTTTATTAAATAAATGTATATTAATATATTAAATACAATTCAACAACAAACAACTTTTTTTTCTGTATATATTTCTATAAAAACGAACACTCAACATATATTTGAATGTATAATGTACATAATAAAGCGAGATACACATGCATGTACTGACATATGCTAATGTGTTGCATTAACAACGACCAACTGGTCTGACAGGTCAAACTGTACTCAGAGACCACCTCAGTTAAGAGACCACTTCCTAGATTGACCTTGGGTGGTCTCTGAAGACAGGTTAGACTGTATCTGGTGGTTACAAGTTAAAAATCCGTTTTTTGCGCTTTAAAACTTAAAAATAATCGCGTCTGTCGAAATGGACATATACGTCTAGAAATCCTACTCTGGGTTTTAAAAGTGGTACTGTTTGAAAAATAATAAATTACTTGCTAACTAGGCTATAGATTTAATTTTATCTATGCCAATTAGAATATATCTGGTGGTTACAAGGTAGAAATCCGACTTTTTTGCGCTTTAAAACTTAAAAATAATCCCGTTTGTTGAAATGGAAGTATACGTATAGAAATCCTACTTTCGGTTTTAAAAGTGATACTGTTTGAAAAATAACAAATAACTTGCTAACTAGGCTATAGATTTAATGACAATTTTGCACACTTTCAAATTGCATTTATATGTATTGATTAACATGTATTTTATTTTAAGGTGTGTGGCTTTAATTTCCAAACGGTTGCATTTTATCATGAATGACAAACATCAGGTTTATTTGGCTACAACCACTTTTCCTCAAAACTCCACAATAATTGTGGGAAGTTATATATGAGCCTTGTTCTGTGAAAAGGGGGTTTAAAGCACATGCATCAAACCCCCCTTTTACAGAGCGAGGCTCAAATGGGTTCAGACAATATGGGGCCTTGTGATCCCTGCTACTAACACGCCTGATGTTTCCTCGTACAGCTGCCCTACTCACTGGACTGGCAGGCCCTCAAGTCTAAGTTCCAGAGTGTGGGTGAGATACGCTTTGCTGAGATAAGCAAGAATGACAGAGGGCGCAGCAACGGCTGGGGACTTGTCAGCTTCAGGAATGAGGAGGATGCGACGCTCGCTGTCCGTAAGAACATGCAGGATTTTTGATCAAAAAAGTTGTTTGAAAATGCAACATTTATTCATCCAAACACCTGTTTCAACTACTGTCAGAAAATAAAACATGTATTTATGCCATCAACTGTTGGGAGTCCATTACTGTCTGTGGTCTGTAATGAGTTATTTTATACAATCCTGGAATGTGCTTGTCCTGTAAATAAGTCTCTCTTGTCTTCATGTAACTTCTCTAAATCTGAGACACAAAATGATATTCAGGGAGTTTTTGCATCTGACAAGGGACAGTTCTTGTAGGTAGGCCCCTTATTTTTGCATCTGACAAGGGACAGTTCTTGTAGTTAGGCCCCTAATTATGCCCCCGAAGGTGGGCATATAGTGATCGCACTGTCCATCTGTCTGTCTGTCTGAAATTCCGTCACACTTTGGGTTTAGGTATTGCGTTTAGGTTTCGAAAAATGTAAAATGTTTGAAATATATGGTATATATGTATTATTTTAAGTAGGTGGGCCTCTTATTTGAATGATATTGTATATAGGTATTCATTTAAGTAGGTAGTCCCCTTCTTTGAATGATTATGGTATTTAGGTATTTTTTTAAGTAGAAAGGCCCTTTATTTGAATGATTATGGTATTAAGGTATTCTTCAAGTAGACAGGCCCCTTATTTCGGTTGTGACCTGTTTCAGAGAGGATGAACAGAGTGAACATCGACGGCAGAGACATCGTCGTAAAGCTTCTCAACTGAACACAGCTGGTAGAGTCCATCTTGCTCTTTGTACCCTCATTGGTTGTTTATGAGAGAATCCTGTCAGATGATTGGTTGCTGTTTCAAATGTTTCAATCTGAGGCTTTTGTGTTTGAGTAATCTTTGCATTTGTGAAGACCTCTCGACATGAACAAATGTTGCAATGCTGTTCTGAAGTTTTTATTCTGAAGTCATGACTGATTGTTACATAGATTGTATGTTTGCCTTTGCTTCAAGAAAAGAAATAATTTTATTGATTCTCAAAACAGTGCTCCGTTTGGATCTTAATTGTTCACAGTTGAAATATTTAACAGGACATGGACATGTTTTTTCTTTGCATTCACTTTTTTGACATCAGTTTTATCGTTTTTACCTTCAATTATGTGTATCGTTCCATGCATTTGTAGTCATTTCATCATTTCTGTGAATAAACATCTGTAAATTGTGTTTATTTGGATTTCCATTTTTCTGCTGAGCATTTCACATGCTTTCAACTTGCTGTGTTTGTCCTACATGCATTTTGTGACATGCTTCCACAATTGAACTTGCGAAGTTGAAGGTACTTGTGTCTTTACATTGGTTTGAATAATTTGTGTCTGTCTCGTACCTAATGACTAGTTCTTAACCTTAACAGGAAATTGCTAATTTTTGTTTGTTTATTGTGTGTTTCCACGTATTTTCTATTATGAATCTCATGCAGAGTAAATGTTTGAATATCGTGTGTGTATTTCAAAGTTTATGAGGTCCTTTCCCAGCGAGATGCTACATTAAATGCGGACCTGGTGTTTGTCCAAGTTCTCCTAACTTATTAACTTACTAGACTCACAAAAGTTGGGACAAATTTTGAATTAAAGGTGAGATTTCCAGCTATTTCGTTGTCAGTGAAAGATTTTTCAATTTTGGTGTGGTGCTGTGTTGTGGGGGGAAGCCGCAGTACCCGGAGGAAACCCTACCTGTGAGGTATGGTGACCACCAACCAAACTGATATGCTGCTGTGAAACAGGAATTGAACCTGGGTCACCTAGGTGAGAAGCGAGTGTACCAACCACTGCACTAGCCGGACAGCAATGTTTGAACATCATCAAAATAACGAAACAGTCGGCACCACAACCCAGTTGGGTGTTTGTGATTATGTTGAAGCGAATTTTCTGTTTTCAGTTTGATTTTTTGAAGATAAACTAATATGTCTGTTCAATTTAGTGAGATCATTTTGGAACTGTTTCTGATCGATTATAGATTATTGTTTGAACAAGTCTTTGTTTTAATTGTCCTTGATTATTATACATAATTTGTCAATTTGTTTTCCGAAAGTTGTACCATTGATTGATTTCCTTTGGCTGGGGCCAGTTTTTAGGTTAATGGTTTTTGTTCCTGTTTATATTGAAACACAAGATGTACATTGGAAATATTTGAAACATAAAGTTGGCTGAACCGTGATTGGATAACAACTTGAATGACATAAAGATGCAAGACGTGCCATTGGTGTGTCCTTGATTTTGATACACATAAAGTATCAGTTTTGATGCTGGATGTTATTTTGCTTCTTTGCATGTTCAGGAATGTAGGGATCCAGAGAGGTATATGTCAACGGATTTGAGGTTTGTTTCCAGCACAGAGATGGGCTTTATTTCCACACTTTTGACCTAAATTGATTACAAATGCTGTGGATTTGCAGACATGCACAACATCTTGGTACAGTAGTTAGTATGTTGGTCTGTCGATAATGGAATTTGTTATTAATCTTATATACATGTGAACCTTGTTGTAGTAAGTTTTTGCGTTTAATATCCACTTGCCTCAAAATTGCGCCCTTTCATTGATTTCATTTTTATTGGGCATGTCTGTACAACATTAGCGAAGATTTAAAAAAAAACATGGGGTAGTTTTGTGGAAACTTAAATAGCAGCTCTTCACTTGAGCATATAGATTCAATTGTCTTCCTTTGCTCTATTGGTTGTGGGTTCAATGTGTTTTTTGTGAGCTGTGAAGATTTTCAGAGACATGTGCCGCAAGAAAGACATCGGATGGTTCGCAGATTCAAGAGGATTTAAAGGGGTGTATTCACTTGGTTTTTTGGTGATCTTATCAGTGGTAATACTCAGTAAGTATGGTCTAATAATGGTGATAACTCAACAATCTTAACTCCGTTCATTACAGACTTATTACCAGAAAAACTTGGTAGACCTGTTAAAGCGTACAAAACATTATGAATGATTATTTGGATTCCCAGATTTGTATGATCATATGATTAATAGAAAAATGTATTAATGTTCAGCTAAACGTGACCTGGATTTATTTGTTACCATAAAGAGAGTCGCATTGGTTGTTTTATTGTTACAAAATCGGGTCATCAATGAGTGACCAAATGGGAAATTGATTTTTTGGTGTTCGGATCAACTTGTAAATGGGACTTTTTGTCAAATGATTGTGTCTTGTATAAAAGTTGATTGTGTTTGCTTTCTTATGTCATTGGACATATCATTACTGTAAGTTATTACCTGTGTATATTTGGTTGAGAAATATTTATGTTCGTTATAAAATGGAATGGACATTTTCATTAATATGGGTATCCTAAAAGTATTGTTGTTAAGTGTTATTGTTTATCTGTGTTTTGTAGTCTTCACTATCAAAATTTTGCTCTTTGCAGCAAATACTTACAAACAATTTAATAAATTTTAAAATGATTTAAAAACTTACAAATTTAAATAGTTATGAAATTTATTTGTATGTATCATTCATACTTTTCGTGTTAAATAAACTGTTATCATGCATTGTAGGCATGGTTCTTACTTCAACCATAGATCTTGCAAGAAAATCCAGTCAAAAGCCTTAGGTAAGTTAATGAAATTATTGTCCCCTACCGGTTTCACCGGAGGGGACTTATGGTTTGGGCTCTGTCCGTCAGTCCATCCGTCAATCAGTCTGTCTGTCACACTTTTCTGGATCTTGCGATAACTTCAATAGTTCTTTATATTTTTTCATGAAACTTGAAACATGGACAGATGGCAATATGGACATTATGCACGTCATTTCATTTCGTTCCTACGTCAAATATTGTGGTTGCTATTGCAACAAATATGTAATTAAAAAAAATCAAAAAAAATCTGAAAATGGTGAAGCCGGTAGGGGACATCATTGCTTGGCAATAGCTTGTTCTATTTAATTGTTTCTATTTAGTATTGTTTTGGCTCATAAAGGTATTGTATTCGTTATATGATTGATCACCCTTAGACAAATTGGTTCTGTAACATAATAGGACTACAAAATATACATCGCTCTTAAACAGCGTCAAAAATAGTATCAGTCTGTGAAAATATTTGGCCGGGTATGGGCAAGTTGAATGGCAGTTAAAGTTTAACAATAGTATTGAGCTTTATGATAGAAATATTTCTGAATTGTTGGTAAATCAGATTTTAAACAATATCAATATAACAATTAATTAAATGTACAGGCTTTCTGGCATTGACCAGTACATTACACTACAAGAGGAATAACTGTTTGATATGGCCACCTTATTTGTGATGCGGATGTGAGATTCCACAAATATTTTATTGGAATAATCTGTTTTGAACATGTTTTGTTTTTAATTTAACCAGATCCAGTCGACACAACGTTTGGATTGGGTTGCAGCTTTTATAAACTGGAGCAGAAAATTATAGCACACAGATTTACAATACTCAATGTAAGATTTTGACGTCTTCCCATTAATGTATTCATACATGTCAACATGATTTCTTAGCTTTGCAAGAAATATGTACATCAGTAAGTTTGTTTTTTATAATAATAATAATAATAAACATATTCTAAAGATTGACTGGAAAACAGAAGATATTTCGGGTGTTCCTTGAGACTTCGAAAAAGGATGAAATAACCATAAACATTTTATTATGCTCCCCCAAATTTTTTATAGTCGCCGCTTCGTCTGTCCGTGCGTGCATGCGTCTGTCCGGATTTTTGTCCAGGCTAATTCTCAGCAACTAATGACTGGAATTCAATGAAAC